>PVKS010004869.1:0-89609 GCA_004027875.1 Aplodontia rufa | reverse complement strand
ATGGCTATGGAAGAAATTATGCTTAGTAAAATCAGCTTAACCCAGAGAACTAATGGTCAATTGTCTCCACTCATCTGTGGAGGTGGGGACTAGACCCTGGCCAGTGAGAAAGTTGGTCTATTATCATGTGTTAAATCCAGAGAAGATGTAATGCTATACAACATAATCCTTTTTTAGAGATATTGTGGGAAGGGGAAGGGAGGGATAAGGGTGGGTAATTGGGGGGGCACTCCTGGGGGTAATTGTAATATCTAGAATCTATACACATTTTATATTATTTTGTTAAAAACTTGTATGGTTGTTCAAAAATTTTAAAAAAATTTCAAAAAAGAATTAACTGAAACTATTTAAAAATTTAAAAAAAACTTTTAAAAGCATAATATAAACAAAATACATATAATTGGATTTTTAATCTAAAAAATAGAGTCAAGGAAAGAGGAAAATGAAATAGGAAGTTAAGGGCAAAGTCTGGTTTTTATGAGAAATATATGTAATTCACTTTATTTTTTTTTTAGCAAAGTTTTGTTTTTCATTATAGTTTTATATATGAAGGGGTTTGTTGCTATGCTCCTATATACCCACACTGTAATTCATTTTATGTGTAAATATATTTAACTGATATTTTAATATTTTTCCCTTTTAATTGATTTTTCTTAATACAACATGTTTAATAATTATCTGTGAGGATGTAAGACACAATATATCATCAATGAATGTTCCAAAGAATCTGCTACTTGGTTAAGAAACACAAATTTAACCACATAACAGCCAAGGTAACTTTGTTATTTGAATACTTATAATTGTTTCTAAAAAGAACATGCACATAGTAAGTACAATACGAATGTCAGTAATTATAATAATTGCTCATTTTGTGGAATGAGGTCCATAACATCAGAGAGAAATAATTTAGCTCACATTATGTAAATTGGTTCTAAGAATGTTTATATCCTGCTTGTAACATAGCCCAAAGTTTTCTAATCTTTATATAATTCCAATAATTAAAATTTTACTAAAAGGATATTTATTAGGTCACTTTTTTATTATTGTTTTTGTTTTGTTTTTATCTTTTAATTAATATTTATTTCTTATTTTTGAAAATGTGATATATTTATCTGATAAATATGTTTCTGCTTGGTTTATAATTGTACTGTGTTATTCCTTTTCTTTTTCTGTTAATTTTTCCTTTGTTAGGTGGTTTATTATCATTTGTTCAATCCAGATAAGGTGTAATGTTATACAGCCTAATACATTTTTAGAGATATTGTGGGCAAGAGAAGGGAGGGATACGGGTGGGAAATTGGGGGGGGGCCCTCCTGGGGGTTAATCTAGTATCCAGAAACTATACACATTTTATATTATTTTGTTAAAAATTTGTATGGTTGTTCAAAAATAAAAATTAAAAAAATTTCCCTTGTTTTCATTTAATTTCAATCATTTTTCTTATTAAAAGATAAAAATCTTTTTGAATTTTTATTTTTCACTCCAAATTTTGGTTCAATGCCATATAAAGTTTCCAGTGTTCTAGAGTGAATTCTCCCCATCTTTTGTAGTAGATATATAGAAAGAATTAAAATTGAGGCATTGCTCCTTGTTTTTAATGTCTTTTCTTTTGCATAGATATCATGGGATCATGGTATATAATGAATATAATGCTGTAATAGTAAGCAATTCCTTATTCTCAAACAAACCTCGTTTTAATTCTTTCTATTAAGTTTGAAGTTTTGAAACACCAACAGAGACTCTCCTCTTTTCAAGGATATATCCTTTATTCTCTACTCTAAAACATAACCAATCTGTGCTCAGATCATGTCCATTTGCTTTCCAAGACTCTGCCAGTGAGATTTCTCATTCCCGATACTGTAATAGTTAATCAACTCTGCTCTCTTTATTGGGAGGACTTCATCTAGCACACACTTAATATATCATTTTATTTTACAGAAAAATGTCCATCTAAATATTTTACAAAAATTTTGGTGTTATGCTCCCCTAGAGTAAAATCATTATCTTCTAAGAACGGATATTTAGAACCATGTTAAAAGTGTCACATCAACAGTATAACTGTTAGATGAGAGGAGTGGTGGCACATATTTCCTAAGTCTTGAGACAAGGAACAAGTACCCAGAACAGGGTCACTTGTATCACAGATATTCCATAAGTGCTTCTGAATAAATTGAAACATAAGATGAACAGATGTTCAAAGTGGTATAAAAGAAAATGTATTCCGTCAATGCCAAGTGATCATTTTCCAGGTTGCTCATATCACAGAAGATAGAAAAACTGTTAAAATTAATTTAAATGAGTCAGTTTCTAGGTTCAACTAATAAATGATGATGTTAACAATGCCGTACTTTAAGTCCTGTACCGGAGAACTGCCTCCGTTTCAAAAAGAAATAAAGGAAATAGTGGAAGTGGAACAGTTAAAACAGTATTCTACAGGGCCACTACAATCCTATCGCTAGCATTTCAGGAACAAACTTCTGTTTCCCACCTAGCCAGCCTTTGCAGGTATCAAAACAACATCAGTCTGTTCTCTTCGATTTACTTACAACTGGACTGATAGAGACATTGTTGGTGGCGGGGTGGGGGAAGCCCACATATACAATGCAGATGCTTCCAAATAAGCAAGCATAGAACTGCAACTCACACAAAACCTAAGCCCCAAATGTCTCAGCCTGCCTCCCTTTGTGTACCTCAGGCAAATAAAGCCATGAGTAACTGCGGGTTAGGTGATCCTATCTTATGATTACTTTATATCTGAACCACAGATATGAAACCAACTTCTATTTTATTATTATTGGTTCTTTTCAGTTATCCGTAGCATTAGGATTCATTTTGACATAATTATGAAAGTATGGAATAAAATTTGTACTCCTCTTATCCCTCTCCTTCTCCCTCCCCCTGTTCCCTTCCTTCTACTGATATTTCTATTTACTTACAGCTTTTCTCTGTTTCATTGCTGTCCTGTGGATGTACATGATAGTGAGGTTCACTGTGGTATATTCACATATGTACATAGAAAAGCTAGGTAAGTTTCATTCCACTGTCTTTCCTTATCCCATCCTTCCTCCCTTCACTTCATTCTCCTTTGTCTACACCACTGACCTTCCAGCTTTTTTTAAATCACTCTACCCCATTTTGGATTAGCTTCCACATATCAGAGAAAATATGATATGGTTTATTTCACTGGCTGAGGAAGAAATTATTATATTATTAAAAGATTGCCAAAATAATGTTCTACCTGTATCTTCACATCTCAGGTCAAGCCAAGACAGACAAACCACTTGTCAGAAGCAAGTTTTAGTGTAAAAGAAGGAAGAATTGCAAGCATGATATTTTTTTTAAAGTACACCTTCCTTCTCAGTCAAATGTTATGAATGAATCTAAGTAAGCATTACTTAAAACCTTTCAACTTATGTAGAAGATAAAAGCCTTCTTGGAGCTTTCTTTATCTCATTAAAAGAAGCAACTTCTGGGAAATAAGGCTGCTATAACTTTTACTGCAGGGCAGATCTACTTCCAGAGAGAAGAACATGAATGCTACTACCTGAGTCCCTTCTCCCAGGGAGGTGTATGACCTTGAAGCAGCAAGAAAGACCACTCATAACTGGACAGACAAAGGTCACCACAAGCTTCTTTGTCTCTTGTTTGTTCTGAAAACTCATTTATCTTTCCAAAAAGTCATGGGTTTTCCCTACAGAGGCTTCTCCCTCTCCCCTTCACCTCTTAGATGGCATGTAGCCACATTCTAACCACTTCTGAGACCCATCACTGAGTTCTCCTGTGTGTGTGTGTGTGTGTGTGTGTGTGTGTATGTGTGTTGCACATGCACGTAAACTGTTATTTCCAGTTTTTAAAGAAATTTTAAAAGTCATTTGATGTACAAATATATGTGTTGTCATATGTAAGATTCTACATTATTAGGTTCATCCAGATAAATATTAAATCTGAAGTGAGGCAGTTTTTCTTCTTTAAGATGTGTTTTCTGCCAAAAACAGCATTATTGTCATCTATTCAAGTATAATATATTTTAAGTATAAAAAGGACATTGATTCGCTATTTCCAAGAAATTTTTGAGCAATTAAATAATTGAGTCATTTAATCAATGGCCTTTATTTTTAAGGACAATTCTCATGTATCCAAGAATGTAAGTGATATATCGAAATTTGAAAAGTTGATTCAGTTAGTGGCAAAGCCAAGAGGAAAACCATATCTCCTTCATCCCCTCCCATCTTTCTGCACTGTTTCTCTCCCAATGTAAGGAACAAATAGGTACAAGGATGCAATGTGTTAAGAGGGACTTAAATAAATAATGCCTTTCTAATAATATTCCTAAGGTACTTTAAAACAACAGTGTGGGATGCAAGGGCTCCTGACTGGGCAGAAGAGAAGAGGCGGAATTACCATAATTAGGGAAGGGTGGGGAAGGAAGAGAGGGAGAGATCAAATTAATTTTTAATGATTACTTGGGAATTGATTGCCTGTCTTCTCTGATATTCATTCAAGTATTCCGGTCTCCACACCCATTCTAGTGTCACTTACTGAAGTCATAATATATACAGGTGATGAAAAACACAGTCAGTATAGATAGAAAAGTCAAACATGGATGAAAAAATTCCTGCATATTTCCTTTTCCAGAAGAAAATATTTTTGTCCATTATCAATATAAATGCTATATTATGTTTCCTAATCTATCATCCTCAGCAGGTCTGTAGTGATTTCCCACTCAAATGAATGAGATGCTGCAGCTACAACACCCTCTGCCTTTCACACCTCACTTTCTGGGTGATGGTTTGTTTATATCCTATAGTACAGTGGTTCTCTCCAAGGGATGATTTTGCCCCCAGAGAACATTTGGCAAGTCTGGAGACACTTTTTGCTCTGACAATTGACTGATGCTACTGATACGTAGTAGGTAGAGAGCCAGGATGCTGCTAAATCCACAGTGTATAGGACTATCCCTCACAACAACACCTGAAAAGGTCAATATTGTTGCTATTAAGAAATCTTGTTCAGGGGTGGCACTGTGGCCCAGTTGTTTGCAGGGCTTGTCTGAAATGCACAGGGACCAGGGTTCAAATCCCAGCACCACATACACAACCAAGTGTTGGAGGGGAAAATGCCAGATGAAAAAATAAATAAAATTGATTTTCTCTCTCTCTCTTAAAAAAAAGAAACAGAAAATGTATTCAGTGTCTGATCATGTATGACTGTAGAAGTGTGCTTAAGATAATCTTGATTCATCACTATTTGGTATATTTCATTCTTCTTGTGGAATAAATTAGGAAATTAGAATTATATTCTTTGTTCCTTTACCTCAAAATATTTGTTGCTTGTATTACTAATTTTACATTTGTTATAGTTTTTAAAAAATTTATTCTTGTTATTTAATTATAATTTTATCATGTATGCTTTATTAATCAAATAATTCTAAGGACACTTAATCATTATCTAGAATGCAAAACCCACAACAATAATAATTTTGATTCAGACAGGGATCATCGCTAGGTGGTAGAACTATTGGGGTAAAGGTATGGAGAACAAAATATTCAACTTAAAATATCACTCCGCTTTTTTATTTATTTGTTTTTCAATTTTGGGAAAAAGTCACATTTATAATAATGGCACTGTGGTTACCTCCTTAACCAATAATTATACTTGAAATATACAGGGCAAACTCATAGTATGTGCCTCTTAATGTTATGCAATGAGGATATCATCTAATCATGAGGAAATAAATGTGAATAAATGGAAATTCCATATAAAAATTAGCATAGATTCTTTAAAATGTCAGACGGTATAAAAGACCAAGTATAGAAACAAAAACAGGCAGGATGCTCTTCTCCAGTGAGGAAGACCAAAGAGACAGGATTACTGTATGCAACTGGTGACCTATGACTGGATCTTTGTCAAGATGTAAAGGGCGTGTTGGACATGTTTTGAGCATGGGTGTAGAATGAGCATGAGTTAATGGTATTATATCAAGGTTGTATTTCTTGGCCAAGATATGGGTTAATTTGGGGGCAGGAGTTGCACAGAAAATAACCATAATATATCAGAAAATTATTTTTCTATGGTAGAGCAAGGGGAAAACATATGTATACTCATTCATATTCAGAGAAAGCAAAATAAAGCAAAAGTGATCAATGATTAACAGTTTGTGAGCTAAGATGAAGAAGATAAGTGGGTTATTTATTCTACTTTTCTCCCTATTTCACTAAGGTATAATTTTTAAAAAACTAATACTCATCAAGAATAATTATGTCACTGGTCAGAGCTTGAGAAAAAAAATTCTTAGATTAAAAAGTAGTAGTGGTATGATGGTATGATGGTACAGAAAAAGCAGGTTTCAATAGGAAGACAAAACCCTTATTTGTAAGGTTTTTTATGTTCTGTGGAACGTAAAGTAACGATGGTTACTTTCAAAACAGTGAATGCAAAAAAAAAAAAAAAAAAACATGGGAGATGCTCAGTACCACACCACTATATAGTTTTTCTACCATACAGAGAGATAAATAAGTTGAAGAGCATAAAAAATGGTAAAAATGTAGAAAAATAATTGGAAAGTAATGCACTTTGAGTATTTATTTCCTCTGTTTTTAGTAACATTTAAATATATATTTATATTATATAATTTTTAATAATGGTTATATTTTAGGATGATCGTGCAAAAATGCCAAAAATACCAAAATTTCACAGTTGACTTCAAGGGGTAATTGAACCAGCTCCCATACACACTGATCTGATGCCTTGGAAGCTTCTCAGAGGGGGAAATAGAGCCAGACGGTACAACAAAGCTGTAAGTATTCCACAACTTGGGAAGTCATAAAAAGGGAAAAATAGGTATGAAAGAACTGTGGGATTGCTTCACTCCACCAGAAGTGAAGTTCTACATGATGTGTTGAACTCTTCCTATGCTGTTCGCACAGTTCCTGGTAGTAGAATTACTGCAAAGGACAGACCAGTATCACCTCTGCTCTCCCGGACTGAATTTGCAGTAACCCATTTTTTTGTTGTTGTTGTTGCCATGTGTTCCCCTCTTCTTACTTGTTGACTCAGAACTTGGAGCTTCTTGGCTCCAATTTATTCTCAGACTATAGCTTTTTTACTCTAATTTCTGTTTAAAAATTTATGCAGTCTTCTTTTTCCTGGGCATTCTTAATTTTCCCAACATTGTCACTTTTCCCTTGTTTTTATTACTTAAAAGATACTTTATGAGAAAAGGATGGAATATGGATTTTCATCCCATTGTGTTAAAACAGAAGATATCTGATAATCGTAAATGAAAATTTTAATCTGTGTAGGATGAATTGGAAATTTCGACCTCTGGATGAAATTACAGTGGCTGCTCTGTAATTTCTTGCGGTTTTGCTGATCAGCATGTTTCTTTTTTAAAGATAAAATATGAATAAAAGAAATACAACCTTAGAATGAAAGGATAGATGAGACCTGATAGAGTATAAGAATCTTTAGCTTTTCTCTAATTGATTCCAATTTTCTTATTGGTTCCAAGGTACAATAAATTTGTATCCATGCACTGAAGACTCCATTGAATGAAAATACAGCAAACTTTGTCCTGAGATTCATCCAGTAGGGTGTTTTATCTATGTCTAACCCTTTCATATGCTAAATATACTTTAAGTTTTTATCATGCTGTGTATTTATGGTTTTATGACATTTTTAGTTGGGAGAAAATTTACTTAATAGATAGCAGGAGCCCTATATGCTAAAACCCAATATTAACACAGAGCCTTTTTTGACTGCTATTCACTTTCAAGCATGTATTAATTTCATCAGTTATCTCAGAATATGGGGGTATATTAAATCTTTGGTTACAATAAAAAGATAAGAGTTCAACTCCTTTTACATGTGATGCTGAAATTCTTCATTTCATAGAGTTTAGGCTAGAAATTCAACAGAGTTCCGTCAAAGCATAAATTGTGTTTGTCTTAAAAGCTTACGCATTGATAGGCACTAAAAGTGGTCATTCTTTTGTAATTCTTAGTAAAACAAATCAACTTTTGTTATACACTGATCAAGAAAAAATGTATAAATGACATCTTTAAATGATGTTATTTTACATCCCCTTCCCATTTTTAAATCTCTTTATCACCTATTATCATCTTTATATCACTGTTTATCAACATAACAAATGAACTCCCTCCACTTCTTTTATATTTCATCCAAAATAATTAAGATATGATTAGTCCAAAATGTTAAAAATTAATACCATTAGGAATGAGCCATATCTATATGTAGGTTATACATGGTATAAACTGCTTTATGGGATTTTTCTAAAAGTCTTTTCAAAACGTTATTTAAGCAAATAAAATCAAGAAATAAAGCAAAATATACTGCTCAGCCAGGCATGGAACGCACACGTCTGTAAACTATTTTGACTTTATATTTTCAACAAAGATCTATCTATGACCAGCTCAGTTTCCTACTTACTACATTTTCTTTTTTATACCATTAGTTCTTCTCTTCTTGTTCTTTCTAGTAATGCTGCTATATAGAGACACCTGCTGGGAAATAAATGAACAGAAGAAAATTCAAACCTGTGCTTTGGAAACAAGAAAAACTTCCCTCATATAGTTTAAGCATACCTCCCTCAAATAACATATTTTGTTTCTGGGTGCACTTTGTCTAAAATATGTGAAAATCCACCTACATAGGGAACTTTGCTATTGATCTGAAAACCACCCCTTCAGCACGTAGTTTCCAGAACTGACATAAAGGAATACATGCTATGTGCAAAAAGCATCTCTCACACAAAAAAATAGCAATGAATTCATTTTAGTAATTTATTAAAAGATGCTTATATGTGTTTTTACAGAAATTTTATGAATATTTACTTTTTTCAGTGATTACTACTGATACTTTTTCAACTCAATTTTTACTTAATACATTTGCTAATACAAGGCAAACTTTTATCCTTGATGGATTTCATGCAAATGTTCTTCATTAAAGAAAATAGTCCTTTGAAAGTATATTTAAAGAAACCTTCTTTGTTAATTTCAACCCAAGTTGGTTTTCCAATTGTAATCCTGTAGATTACAAATTTTGAAAATTAAAAATAAAAGGTACAATTTTTAATAGCAAACCATCAACTACTTCAATTATGTTCTGAACTCCAGGCCATGCTTAACTTTTTCAGAACTTAATTGATGTCCAATGTATTATAAGATCATAAGACTTAAAAATTATGTAGCATATCTGATTCCTTGAGTGGTTTTACAATTTCATTTATGTGCTCTGCTGAAGATCAAATACTAGGGCAAGACTGTAACCAGGTCTTGGAGTGCGGCCACTGCAATAGTTCTCAAGTGATATTCACCATAATTCAGCAGAACACAGAGCAGCCGTGTGTGGAGAATGGATGACAGCAGGATTTCCAAGCACCTGCTCTATGCTCCCAACCAGACAGGAAGAATACATTATATGGTGACAAACTGATATCTGGTCTCCAACCATGTGGCAAAGATGCTGACAATTGCTTAGAAACCAACCAAACATATGATTCAAAATGGGGTAAGCACTGCATAATTTCAGAAGGGGAGAGGACACATTTTGGGAAATCAGTGATGTAAAAGGAAAAGTCACTTTGGAGTCAATAGTAAATGACCTTAGAAACTCACCTTGTTCTATTCATATCACATATACCAACCCATTCCAGGCAGTTTCTTAAGCAGCTATTTTAGAGAATAGCTTAAAGGGTAAAGACAGACTCTGAAATCAGACAAATTCGGGTTTATTTTCCAGCACCAAACAGCTAACGCAAGATCTTTAACTACTCTAAAGAGAATTTTCTTATTAGTACAAAGGGCACATCAGTGGTACTATTGGGATTATTGATATTATGCAAAATCATACACACATAGTATTTACTGGAATATTTGGTGTATGGTAAGCATTCTATTCATATTCGCATTTTAACATTGACTTTGAATAGGCCTGATGTTTTAGTCTGCTTTTCCCTGCTGTGGCTAAAGAAACTGACAAGAACTGATTCAGGAGGAAAGGTTTATTCGAAGGCTCACAGTTTCAGACGTCTTAGTCCACAGAAGGCAGGCTTCATTCCTCATTGCTGGAGGTGAGATTGAACATCATGGAGGAAGAGTATGGAAGAGGAAAGCAGGTAAAACATGGCTCCAGGAAGCAGAGAGAGAGTGAGAGAGACTCCACTCACCAGATACAAAATATAGACACCAAAGTCGTGTCCCCAACTACCCACCTTCATCAGCACATGCTACCAGCCTACAGTTACCAGTTAAGGCTCTCGTAACCCGCTCATTTCACCTCACACATGAAGCCTTTGGGGGACACCGTTCATCCAAACCACAACACCCAATTTTGTTAAATCATTGTAAACATTTCTATTACTTTCATAGGGCTATTTTGACATTGCTATTTATATTCTTGGGAGAAAGTTGTAGCCAGAATCATGAATATTAGATTTTAAAACCTTATTAAATTAGTTAGAAAAATCAGATTGAAGGTTGTACCACAAAAGATGCAAGTTTTAGGTAGATTGACATTATATATTCTATGTATTTTCAATTGCTTACAGAGAAATTTAAATTCTTCAAAATTCATCACCCTGCTCTTCTCCACAGATACTTCAAGCACTAATGCATGAATAGGCATGTCAATTCAAGGCAAAATACTGAAGTAAATTTTAAGGAGGACCATAGAACACATAGAGATGCCTGACAATATGACATTATTGTTTGTTATGAGACCTGACAGTGGAAAATTTAAGCGATTAATCTAGGATAGTTGAATTTAAAAAGGGGACAACTGGACAATTTCAAACTGAAGGTCCCATGTAATACTGACAATACTCATTGCCGGTTCTTATGTAAAGCAACAAAGCCAGCTTTGCAGAGATTTTGTTTGTTTTAGTTTTGCATGTGATTGAAATATATACCACAGGGCAAAGAGAGAAGAAGAGTTTAGAAAATTTGGACCACTTACTCTGTGTAACATTAAAATTCTTTGGTTCAATGTTCTTGCTAGATAAGTGAAAAAAAAAAGTATGTGTGTTTCACCAAGACACTAATTTAATAGCAATGAGTACATTTGGTGTGCACATTTCTTCAAGTGATGGTATAAAGGCACAATCTTAAGATAGGCCATGATTATAAAGATACACGATAGATGATAGTTATATAGATAGATATATAAGTAACAGATACAGATAAAGATAAAATATAGATAAAATAAAAATAAATAAGCACAAGATTTTCTTTGTCTTCTTTAATTACCTATAAAAGAAAAGATGGGAAAAGGGATAAGTGTGATAAAAGCCAGAAAGAAAATAAATCAAAATTAAAAGTTAAGAAGAGTTTAACAGGAAAATAGCAGTTTGGGAAAACTTTATAAAAATATTATTCTTGGAAAACTATTTCTCTTTAGAGGTAGAGGGCAAATTATAAAATAATAATTTAGTGTCCTGCTTATTACTTTAACTAAGCACTTTTCCTGCATGCGCCTTATAAACTGGACCCAGATATAAGCAAGACTGAACTCATTATTGTCCCCTGAAGGCAGTGTGAATCTAAATCAGCTAAAATATAAAGCTCAGGGTAACTTTGGGGCTAGTAATAAAATTCATGGTGCTTAAATTGCTCACTTCTAATGCATATTTTACAAGTCTCAGAGGAAATCTCTGAAACTCATAATTTCCCCCTTTTCTCATTAGTATATTTGATACACTTTCAAACTCTGTGATACTTTGTATAGAACTAAGAGTTCCTATCTCAAACTAAAATTGCTATAGAACAATTTAGGTTATTAAATGTGAAGACTGAGGGAAAATGTGTCCAAAGTCATCCAAATTTGGAATCAAGAAAGAGCTGTCTTCTAACATACACTTCGGCACTTACCATGCAATCCCTTGATCTATGAATTATGAATGCTGCTTTAAGCATTTTAAGCCATTTAAGTTGATTTTCAGGGGGGTTACAATTCCATTTTCATCTACTTAGATTTACATTTCTTTCTCTTCATTTGGTAATATATATTTGATGTTATCAAAAGATGATCTATGGCCATGGAAGAACACTAAGCTTACTGGTCTATAGAGAGACAAATGTGATGTTATTCCATTGTCACCATTACTAAAATAATTTACCAAACCAATCAGAGGAAACCCATAAGCATTCCTCGGTGGTAGAGCAAAGTCAGGAAAAGTAAACGATCTTTTGTATTCTGCTCTAGAATTTTGTTTTCTTTTAGAAGAATGCTAAATGACTCAACTTACAATTACTGTGATTGTATCCCACTAATTTCTATGATAGAAGAAAAGCAACTTTTGAGTGACATCAAAATAAATGATATGTAAAATTTAGATACTTCATAATAAAAAAATATAAACCCATCAAAAGAATAGATTAGGTAGCTGAAATAACTCATTATGTGTGTATGTGTCTGAGTGTGTGTGTGTGTGTGTGTGTGTGTGTGTGTGTGTGTGTTGTAAAAGGAGATGTGGTTGTCTAAAAGAAAAATAATTTTGTTGGGTATAGAATGATACAATGGTGATTTTTCTTCTCAGAACATTGAAGAAATTATTTCACTGTCTTTTAGTTTTTCATAGTTAAGAATTCAACTGCTACTTCTTTAAAATAAGTTTTTAATTAGATGTCTCCACACCAGCTATTTTATACTGTAGTTTCATAACATATCTAGGTGTGAACTTCTTATTTTTCCTAATTTAGACCCTCTAGATTTTTACCTCTGATTTTTACCTCTAACAGTAACTTTAATCAGTAAGTTCTAGGATATTTTAAGGAAATTAAGTAGTCAAATACTGTTTTCCTTTCTTTTTTTACCACATTTTTACTAACCATTCTTTCTGTTTAAATAATTAAACCTTTCTACCCTATCCTCCATGTTTCTTATCCTTTCTTATTTCTTTGCTTTTTTTTACTTCTTTTTAAAGCAATTTCTTCTAATATGTCTTCCAATTCATTGATTCTCTCTTTGTCTGTATCCAATCTGCTATTACACATGCACATTGGGATTTTAATTTCAATTGTTATGTTTTGATATTTTATAAATTTTACAAATTTTCATATTTCATAAATATTTTTAATTTGATTTCTCTCTATGTGTACTATTGTTAGGTTGTATTTTCTGTTTGACTATTTCAAAATTTAAAGATACTTGAGTCTGATTTTTCTATCTGTTTTGATTCTTACTGACTTCTAATTTCTTGTGCCTTCTTGCCATGCTTGTTTCTTTCTATAGTATCATCATTTACTCAGGAATTATATTCATGCAAATTTCTCTAGGCCAAGTATAAGCTACAGAGAGAATTTATATACTACTACACAAAACCTTAGAATATCATGATTCTGGGATGATAACTTCATTCCTATTTAGCTTAATTTTATTTTTACTATATTTGTAAAATAGGATATATATATGTATATATAAACATATATATATAACTTCAATATATTATATATATCAGCAATATATAATACAATAGTGTATATATAGTATATGCATAATTTCTAAGGTATATTCTTCCTCTTCACTATGAGGGGAGGAAAGTCTACTTTGGCTCATCCTTGCCTTGAGCTTTAGTCTTCCAAACCCGAGTTTCATAAGTACATTGTGGCCTATATTAGCCTTTGCTTAGTCTAAAGCTTTAATTTCTATAACCTTTGACCTGAAATCCAGACAAAAGTTGAGCTCAGTTTCATTAGATTCAGTAAATCTCCAGTGGTCTACTTAGCAATTTTGGTTTCTGTATTGTTTTAGATTATTTCCTACTAATTCAGTTACTTAGTATTTCTCAAAACAACTTTAAAATATATTATCTAACATTTTTAGTTGTTATCTGGCCTGTTACAAATAAGCATGGAGCTCTACACTGCTCTCTGCTCTCCTATCATTTACACTGAAATGCTTTAGTCCAGTAAGTTCTTTTGCGGCTAAATTGCAAGTTTTGTCAGAGAAACAGAAGCAGAATAATAAAGACTACTATGTAAGGGTAGTGGCAACTTTACATGAAAGGATAAGAAAGTAATCATCAATAAAATGATCTTTTGTATGTGTTTTTTAAATTTAGCATATGAAGGATATAGACTTAAATTGTGTTGAAATGATTTAGGATAGGTGCAAGAAAGATTTTCATGTGAGGAAATAGGAGAAGTGTTAAGGACAATATACTTTACCAAGGTCTTTAAATATGCTGCTGTCCCACAACAATAGCAGATATTATTTACTAAGTAGACTTTGGAAGTCAGGCAATTTAAATGGATTACTTTATATAACCTTCATAACTGTTCTATAATTACATCCCTTTCACAGATGATGGGATAGATCCATAATCTTGTCCACAAATTGTGGATAACAGAACTGAGATGCAAATCCAGGAAATTTCTTTCTGGAACCCATAAGAGCCTTTTTGGCAAGGACACTATCTCATAGCTTAGGTGTAGTCATTCTCTCCACAGCAATTTATTAGGTAATCTATTAAAGTCCTTCCCAGCTCCATGAAAATACATACAGATATAGAAGTAAACTTGGACATTTCAAACTTAAGTTTGAAAAACAAAGTGCATGCCCACGACCTTGTCTTTATTATCTTCACAGTATTGGGTTCATTTATTCTTATTTTTTCTTATGTGAGTGACTAAAGTAGAGGATTCACTTATTATAACTCAGTATTTCTCAACACAATTGTAAATGAACAAGAATCTCAATCTTGCAGTTCTTGAATGTAGGTTTAAACATGAAAAATAGCAAAATTAATCAGTTAAGACCATTATAAAAGATATTATTTTTGTTTTGTCTACACAGATACTAAGTGACTTCTCTCTGATTAACCTTATGGTGAAGCAAATAAGCTAAGGCATTAATGATTGACCTGCTTTATTAAAAGGGCATTTTGAATATATCTATAATCCTCTTAAATAAAACAAAATTCTAACTACTCATTTCCTACTCTAAGATTATCTTTTGGAGTTCAGCTTGATCAAGTGAGGTTTTAGACTAAGCAATGTTATCTCAGTATTTATGGTAACAGTACTTAACCTGGAAACCTAATGAAAATCTCATGCAGTCAGAACTGCTCCTCTAGCCTGAATTTCAAGACCAACAGAAGTATTTCAAATACAATTAGTTTGATTATTTTAATTCAAAATGTATTGAAAATACAGAATACAATCTATGAAATGATTGATGTGTGGCATTACTGTTACATAAAGCTTGATTGGTATACTTAAGATTTCTCCAAAAAGGCAATCTATATCATGAATAAAGTTATTCTAAAATTAGTAAGGAAATATGAAGGAAAAGCGTGGATGACTGAGGTGGGGAGAAAAGAGTAGCCTGTTTATAATGCAGCTACTTTAAACCACCATAAGAGGTTAGGTAAATATAATTTCCAACATTAAATGTGGGAATAATTTAGCAGAAAAAATTTCTCGAATGAATTAACACCACTGAAATAAAAGAAATTATTCAAGAAATAGTTGAAGTTAAATGTATTTTAACTGACCAGTCTTTGGAGTTTCCTAGTTAAATAACGTATTCTAAACATACACTAAAAATAATTCAACCATCTGTGACTCAAACAACAACTCTTTTCTGAGCAGTTGGGGTCCTGATCTAAATTTCATTTGCAATTGGTTTATTTTTCCTGTTATAAACAAATACAACAAAAGTCCTTTTATCTTTTTTGCATAGAATCATATTTTGTTTTGCTACATGTCCTCAAATGGAGAAAACTGGTATGTATTAATCTTCCACATCAACTAAAAAATGAAACGGTAGTCCTGGGAATTTTTATCCCTACTGTACCCACAATCTTAAATGAATCAAACAAGCTGCTTTAAGACAGCATGACTGGTTGATTTAAGATTCAAATGACTGAAAGAGTTCACCAAACTTATATTCCTTGTTTTCAGAAGACTTGACACACAGTTTTTCAAACCCATCCAAGCCATTATTAAATGACATTAAAGGTGTTCACTGCTTCAAAAGGCAGCCTACCAGAATATTGCTTTTTCCCCCTCTGAGCTACACAGTCCTTTAAATGGCATTTCTATAAATGCTGTATCTTTTCTAATAAGAAGCAATGCTGTGATTTCTGAGAAGCCTCACATATTGTGACACATCTTTGGGCCTCTGGGCTGCTTATCTAATGCCTAATTTAGACTCTGTGCTTCTCCATATCTGTTTCCCTCTGAGTAGCTCATCTTTGTTCACAAATAATATATATATATATATATATACATATATATATATTCTGTTCATTTATGGAAAAAAGGCAAAAAGGGGGCACAGAGTCAACACCATTAGAGTGCTACAGTAAGGACTATTTGAGTGAATTCAGCCCCTGAGGTCTTTTTGAACACCCACAAATGGAGATGAAACTGTACTACAAAATCTGTAGCTCTTCTCCAGAATAAATTCTTTCTTATTTGCTTCTCTAAAAACTAACAGACTAGAAGAAAAGATGAGAAGGTAATTCAGCATGGATTACAGTGTACCTATGAGGTAAGTATTGACAAGCACGCAGGTAGTAAGGACTGGGCAGTGTACTCCGAAGGACTTGGAAGGAGGACACCTGGACAGTGTGTGCCCTCAGGAACTCTCCAGATTTGTGGCTTCTTTGTCTTCTCTCCAGTACGTCCTCTCTTGGCTCCTTCCTGACATGGGCATGAACACCTGGCCTTTCACTTCAACTGCACCCTCTCTTTAGTGGCCCCACCCCATTCCTCTATATTCTTTTCCTTTTCTTTCCTGGTCTCCACCACAGAAGTTCTTCTAATTCTTTGACGTAATTTCCAAGTCCACAAACACATAGTGACTTTCTCTTAGAATGTAAGTGTATATCCAACTTTCCCAACAAAATTGAGGTAATTAAAAGGAGTCTTTATCCTCCTTTTATATAATCCAATATCTCTTTATAGAGACTGATTTTCATTGTCCCAGTTTTATTCTCTTGCTGCATCCATCAATGTGTTAGATGCAGTCATTCCCTTTGGTCTGTTCAAACAAATTGTCTCCCCATTTAATCCATTCCTCATCTTTTCATCAGATCTTTACTCTTATTTTGAAAAAAATAAAGAAAAAAATAAGCATATAAATACATAAATGTCACCTAGACAAGCTTTTGTCCTTTTGTCACAGGCTTACATCATTCATTCATAGTGCTCACTTTTCGAATAAAGAGTAGCACTCTTTAAACTCTGGACCAAAAATCAGTACCTTAATCTAGACATTACCTCCTAAAGAAGTGAATATGTATTCCTTGAAATTAACCAAAATAGTATCCCCTTGGGGAAATAATTTAGAGCTTCCTCCTTATTTCATCCCCAGGAGAATTAATCCCTTCCTCCATCTGCAATCCTGTAGCGTGTTATTCTTTATTCCAGGGCCATGTTTTAGTATTACATGGATGTGTGCACCATTCACTAAGTCATGAAATTTTGTTGGCATGGGCATTGCCTTCATTATGCTTCCTACCTTAGTTATTGAAATACCTGAAAGACAATAGGTACTCAATGTTTGCACAATTAACTGGTTCCTACCCTGAAGAAGCTCACAATTAACTGTGGTTATGATAAATTTCATGGACTTAAAACAAAAAATTAAGGAAAACATCATTTCAGGGTGACCTAAAGCAGGTGAGTGAAGACAATTCCAAACCTCCAGCCCAAAATCATCATATATTTTGCAGAGTCTTCAACAAACGGTCAAACCAGAAAGTCATGACACTTACAGAAAAAACATCGAACTTCTAATCTAGATACATATTTGCAACAAATAAGAGGTTTGAAAAACAAAATGAGGGATGGCAAACTTTTGGATGCAATTAACCAAAAATGAAAGAAAGAAAAAAGAAAAAAATCAAAAAATTTTTGATAAAAATGCATTTTTTATCACAAAGAGAGGAAAGTCAAGCTGACCCAATCCTTCTCCTTTCATCCATAGGACCCTATGGCGTTGAGGGCTCTGCCTTCTGCTCCAAATGGCAATCTCAACCATTTTGCATTTCAGTGAGTAGGAAAGGTAAGAAATGGAGATGGTGCACATTTTCCCACTGAAGATGCTTCCTAGAAATTTAAAATAATTGGTCAGAATGTATTGCCATGGGCATACCTAGATAAAACGAGGCAAAATAAAAAACAAACCCAAAAAATCCCACAAACAAAACACAACTTCCTCAACTACAAAAACATAAAACAACAAAAACAAAACAGCAAACAAACAGAAGCCTTTTGTGTGCCTTAGGAATAATCATGCTCCTTCATCATTTCTCCCCAAAGGAAGACTTTCTCTTCTTAACCAAGATTTTAAAGTCAAGTATTGGCTTTTTTAATGATGAAAAAAGTACAAATGAATTCCAAACATCAAAATAATTTTAAAAAATCAATACTTTCAAGAACTTTATCAACACAGATTGGCTTCTCCTCCAATGTTCCAAAGAGAAATTAAACATTGACTTTCTATTTTTCCTAATAATTGCTCATTACAGTTATTTTTCTCTTTTGAAATCAAAGAGCTCATAATATTCATCTAGAAAGAAATTTACCAGATTCAGTTCTTATCTTTGGGATTACGTAAGAGATTTTTTTTTTTTCCTTTTTCCAGTTCATGTGGATGGTCACTTCAGCAAATGACACTGGAATACAGACATTTAAACATAAGGAAAGGCTGACTCTCTACTTCTGTTTGCTGATCAATATGGTTTTGTTGAATGTAAACAAGCAAAATCATTTCTTTCAAAATAGCTGTGAGCAATCATCCCTCATTAATCTCCAAACAGCTTTCCTTGCCTACATTATAAACCCAACAGTAGGAGGTACTAATGCAAAGCTCACATAGCTCCCAACTTAACCTAGGAGTTAATTCTATTCCTCCCAAGTTCAAACACTAATATTATGTAATATTTTGGTCATAATATTTATTAAAAAATTTAAAGACCATCTTTTAGTCTTCAGTAAGAAAATAAGAAACAATGCTTTAAAATCTGTATCATTAAATACTTTATTCATTTGAAGATGTCAAATAATTACAGAAAATATGAATTAATTACTATAGTATATGAAATTCTATTTTGGCAGGTGTATTCTCTTATCTACATTCTAACCATGTGTAAATGAAAGTATTTCATGACCAAAATGAAACAAGGAGCCATATTAACAATTTAGAAATTTCCTTTAGAGAAGAATTACCTTCAAACACGTCTCCTAATATTATATATTACCTATTTAAAAATTGGCAATAAACAAATAAGTAAAAACAACCGCTTAAGTAAAAACATCCGCAACCAAAACTGAGATTTAAAATCTCTTTAGAATTTGAAAAGGTATTTTGCTAATCTCTAGGGAGCAGCTTGGAAAAGCCAAGGGTCTATCATGCTTATTACTATAAGTAAGATAAGTAACATAAAAGAAGTTGAAAATATTTTTCCATGTTATAAATCCTTTAATATGTTCTTTATAGTTTTATATAAAAAACAAATCAGCTATTACTCCCTTTTTTAAGTAAGACATTTTATAAAGTAAGAAGATCATTGTTCTCAGTCCTTTTAGTTTTAGTTTTTCATCTATTTGAGTTCGAGAAAGAAAAGTATGGCGGATGTAGATACGCTATTTCTCCTAGGCATTATCCCTGGAAGCAAAGCACTCTAAGCAGAGACAAGGACTAGAAAGATTCCTGGAGGTTCATATTGGGCCATGTTTCACTCAGAGCCAGCCCAAAAATTACCATAAGAGGGCAAAGCAAGATAAAAAAGGTTAATTTAAAGAAGAAGTCCATTGCAAATGAATGATTGAATTCATTTATCTAATTCTTTTCCAACTCCCAATAAAATAAGAGAAAAGTTTCATTTTGCTTTGTTTTTAACAATCATCAGTGCACAAGTTCAAAGAAGAGGAAAGGTGATAAATATTACCAGAAATTCATAGCTAGAATGAACAAAGCAGAAGGTAATGTAAGCTACAAATAACACCCGATCCTAACATGTTAACGAGGATATCAATAACAACAGAAGTGAGGGGAATGATTAGTGGATCTTATACAAGATCTAAATATTGGTTGAATCTCTAAGTTCCTTCAATCAAAGTGTACAACTTTATGACTTTTTTTTTTTTCAATCAGGAAGATTTATTCTCTGAAGAGACTAAACTAGAGAACCTCTGCACTGGTATGCATTGAGCAAAATCAAAGGTAATGAGGATGGCCATTCAGAAAAAGAAGTACCTAAGTTAAAATCTTTAGCCAGATTTCTGAGATAACCAGAACTGTACTCTTTGGCTTCTGGAATGCATGCAGTGATTCTTTATCCTCCCATATAGAACACTAAAATGTTCTCTGACAAATATAACCAAATGAAGAGATATAAAGTAAAATAATGAACATTCAACCTGGAAAGATCACCCTATATTTAAGGCAAGCATTGATAAACTACATCCATGTGCACAGAGATTTCAACTAGCATTAAGGGAAAAGCTCTTAAATTTTAAATATGTATATCATGCAAACATATAAGTAGAACACAAGTAGGGAAAGCAGAGTATGTGGCATAATTACTTAGTCCCAAAATAATGAAATGATTCTTACCAATACTTTCAGAGTGATAAGAAGTGACATAGTTTAATAAAAGGATCCTATTTTAAAAGAGCATGAAAAATATAAAACATAAATATAATACATACATTGGAAATTTAAGAAATAATAGCAGAAATGCAAAACTTAGATTCTATTTTAAAAATGAAGAAATTGTGTAAAATGCAGAGCAAAAAGACATAAAGATGAGAAATAAAGAAAAGATAAGAAGAAAATTAATGAATTCTTCCAGGAGTTATAAGATTAAAAGTAAAGTAAATTTCCAGAAGAGAATAAGTAGAGAGAGAAGAAATCAAGGAAGCAATTTTTAAAAATCTTTCAAAGTGGAAGAAGAGTTTATATACAGAAAAAAAATCACAGAATTACTGTCCAAAATGATGGGTAAAACTAAACAGGTAATAAAGATATTCATTATATTTCATAACTTTAGAGCAAAGAGCTGATCTTAAGAGCTTTGAAGAGAAAAGTATAAAGAAAATGATGCTATTAGATTTCACAATAGTAACCCTTACTTTCAGCTTAATAAAGAGCAACTGACTTCCAACCTGGAATTCTTTATCTAAACAAATTATCAATGAAGTGGCTGAATAAAGACAGTTGAGCAATGCAAGATTGATAAAATCACTCCTAATGTACTATTACTTAGAAAACCACTGGAGAATGTACTTCACAAAAACGAAGAAAAACCCACTAAAACAAACGTTATAAGATGCAGAAAACAATGTTTATCAATAACGACCACCAAGATTAGAACCATGCACCATATATATATATATATATATATATATATATATATATATATGTATTAAAAATAGGCCAACCAGAATGGATCACCTCAGAAAGTGCCATGAACATTTCTAAGAAGTTTTAATTAATAGAATCTCCACTATTTTAATGTATTGAGTAAATGTTTACACAATTAATAGAGCAATATTAACAACATATTTTCAAAAAATAAATTAAATATATAAGCAAAGAAGATAAATTATATTCCAAAAGAGTAAAAGGTTTTGCACGAAAACAAAAGTGTTTATAGTTCTATCCATAGGTCAGCTATAAATGGAGTTAGCAAAGTTATAATACATTCTTTTTTAGATTCTGCATATCAGAAAGATCATGCAGTATTCATCTTTCTCTGCTTGGCTTACTTCATTTAGCATTCAATGCTGTAGAAAATGACATGATTTCATTTTTTGAGACCAAATAGTATTCTTTTACGCATAAGTACCACATTTTCTTTATCCATTCATCAGTTGATGGACATTTAAATTGTTTCCATTTATTAGCTATTGTAAATAATGTTAAAATGAAATAGGAGTGAAGACATGGCTTAAATACATTGAATTTACTTCCTTTAGATACATACCCAATAGTGAGATTGCTGATCCTATGGTAGATAGATCTATTTTAATCTTTTGAGATATTTTCATAATGTTTTCCATACTGACCATAATAATTTAGATGAGAATGGGGTAGCCTTTTATCCTTACCCTCACCAGCACAAGTTATCCTTAGTGATTTTGATAGTAGTCATTCTTACAGAGTGAGGTAGTACCTCAATGTGATATTGATTTGAATTAGCCTAATGATTAATGATACTGAACTTTTCTTTATGTACTTTTCACCATTTGTATGTCTGCTTTTTAGAAATGTCTTTTTAAATCTACTGCCCATTTTTAAACTGAATTTTTATTTTTACTGTTGTTTTTTAAGTTCCTTATTATTATGAATATTATCCTGGATGAGATGTATATTTGAAAATATTTTTTCCCATTCCGTAGGTTGTCCTATCACTCTTTTGAGTATTTCCTGTGCTGTGCAGAAGGATTTTAGTTTGATATAATCCTGTTTCTCTATTTTCACTTTTGTATCTGTGCTTTTGAAGTCTTTAAAAAAAAAATCCCTGGCTATCTGACTATTCCACATCCTGACACGTTTCCCTTGTTTTCTTCCTGCAGTTCCATACTTAAAGGTATTGCATTTATGTTTTTAAATTATAAAATCATTTGAGTTTACTGATATGAGGTGGAGGTCAATATTTACTCTTTTGATTATAGATATCCAATTAACCTAGCACCATTTATTGGAAACACTGTCCATTCTCCAGTACATGTTCTTAGCACCTTAATTGAAAATCAGTTGGTAGTAGTAGATGGATTGGTTTACTCCTAGACTATCAATTTTGTTCTATGGCCCTGTGTCTATTTTTATGCCAATATCATATTATTTTGAAGCAAGGTAATACAATGCTTATCATTTTGTTCTTTTTACTCAAGGTGGTGTGTTAGTTTTCCATTATTGTGACAAAAATGTCAAAACCAATCAGCTTAAAGGAGTAAGTTTATTTTGGCTCACAGTTTCAGAAGTTTCAACCCATGGGCACTTGGCTCTATTATTTGGGGGCATGTGGTCAAGCAGTGGCAGGGAGTGCAGGATGGAGGAAAGCTGCTCACCTGTGATGGCTGGAAAGCAGCAGGAGGCCGCAGGGGAGAAAGACAAAGGAGGAGGCTCAGGACAAAGCTTCAAGAGCACACCTCCAGTGACCTACTTTCTCCAACTGGACTCCACTTCTTTCTAAGTTTTTACCCCATCCAATGACCCATCAACTTATGAACCTATCTATGTGTTAATCCATTGATGAGTCACCATTATCCAATCAGCTTCCAGTGATTCTACCTGCGAACACATTCAGGAGAAAGCCTTCAACACATGAACTTTTGGAGCATATTTCAGTCAAAATCATAATAACTGTTTTTGGCTATATGGTGTTTTTCACGGTTCCATGTTGTTATGGTATGGAAATGAGGTGTTCCACAGATGATCATGTGTAAGACACAAGGGAATGCTGAAATGTGAAATGATTAGATCATGAGAATTGTAACCTAATCAGTGGATTGGTGATTTGAAAGGCCCCCTATACTGGGTAGTAACTGTAGTCAGATAGGGTGTGACTAAAGGAAGTAGATCACTGGGGCATGCCTTTATGGTTTATATTTTGTCCCTGATAACTTGTCCCTGCATGTCTCCCTCCCCTGACTTCATGGCAGTCATATGCTCAGTTTTCTTCTGCTATACACTTCCACTATAATGTTCTGCCTTTCCTTTGGCCCAGAGCTATGGAGTCACTGAAATGTACTAAGACCTCTGAAACTGTGAGTCCATAATAAACTTTTGTTTAAAATGTTCTTATATATTGTGGTCATGACAGTGAAAAAATTCTAGAAAATTTTTTCTAGTCCATGAGAAATGCCATTGTTTTTCACAGGCATTGCAATGAAACAATAAGTCACTTTGGGTAGTATTGAGTCTTCCAATCCATGAACATGGAATGTTTCTCTACTTCTTGTATCTTCTTCAATTTTTTTCACCAATGTCTTTAATTTTTATTAGAGATCTTTCACATCCTGGGTTAAATTTATTCCTAGTTATATTTTGTAGCTACTGCAAATGAGATTAATTTCTTAATATGTATTTCAGTTAATTTCCTAATAGCATATAACAATGCTGATTTTTGTATGTTGATTTTGTATCCTACAACTTTGCTGAATTGAATTATTAGTTATAATAGTTTTTAATCTGTATAAGATTACATCATCTGCAAACAGTAACAACTTGACTTTTTTTCCAATTTTTTGCCTTTGATTTCTCTTACCTGATTTCTTTGACTAGAACTTCCAGCACTGTGAATAAAAGTAATGAAAGTAGGCATCCTTTTGTTGTTTCAAATCATAGAGAGAAATCTTTTAACTTATACACATTTAGCTTAATGTTAGCTGTTGGCTCATTATAAATGGCCTTAATTATGTTGAAGTGAGTTTCTGAAATACCTGATTTTTTCATGCTTTTATGATAAAGGGTGTTTAATTTTATCAATTGCCCTTGCTGCATCAATTAAGATGACTATGTGACTTTTTTCTTCATTCTGTTGATGTAGTGTGTGACATTTATTGATCTTTGTATATTGAATCATCCTTGAATCTCTGAGATGAATTCTATTTGACCAAGGTGAATATTTTTTTAATGTGCTGTTGAATACATTTTGCTAGTATTTGGTTGAGGATTTTTAAGTCTATGCTTATCAAGGATTTTGGCCTGTAAGTCTCTTTTTAGTTATGTCCATATCTAGTTCTGATATTAGGGTAATGCTGGCCTCCTAGAACACATTTTGAAGAATTATTTCCTCTTCTACCATTTAGAATATCCTGAAGAGAATTAGAATTTGTTCTTGAAATATTTGGTAGAATTCAGCAGTGACATTTTCTGGTTCTCATCTTGTCCTTCATGGCAGGCTTTTCATTACTTATTCAATCCTTTTACTTGTCATTGTTCTGTTCATATTTTCTAGTCTTCATTACTCATTCTTGGTAAGACATGTATGTCTAGGAATTTTTCTTCTTCTCGTAGATTGACATGTTTGTTGGTACAAAATTGTTCATAGTCATCTTTTACTCACCTCTTAAACATTCCACTTTGCAATGTCACCACACTGAAATTAAGCTTTCAACTCATAGAACCTTCATGGTCATACAAACCATACCAATCAGCAAGTTATTTAGAGATTTAGATGATTTATATAAAAAATTAAGAAAACTTAAATTGGAATGGGTTGCCTATTGAAATGAGACATGTGTAATCAGGGGTAATCTATCATTTTAAATGATAATGCATTTAAATGGAGAAAAGTTAGACTGAATTTTCTTTGATGTACTCCATGCATAACAAAAGACAATATAATAATACCCAAAGAAGTGTTCAGTACAAAATGTGATCCAATCATTTTATGCCCCATCTAGTAATTCTTTTTATGAGTTTGGAACACTTAGAGACATGCTTATTAAGATAAGGAATAGAATTCAAGGGTCTTTAGAGTAGAAAAACTTCAAGGCTCCATGCCCTATAATCTCATGTAGCACTCCTCAGATGGCCAGTTTTGGCTTATTCTGACCCAGATGTTGTTCTGGTCAGTTGTCTGAGGGCATAGATTATAACTCTTAGTGTTATCCAAGCAGTAGCATCTTCATAGCTTTACACAGTGCATAATTTGATGGACCATGGCTGCCTCCATCTGGAATTCATAGTATGCCTCGGAGACTGGGGACCCCAGCAGAAGAACTGCTACAGTGATAGGACCATTGCAGACAGCACCCACTCCAGCAATGTCTACTGGAACTGTAGGGATGCTGATTTTTCTTGGAAGCCAACACTGCAGAGACACGTCTTGAACATCCTGAGAAAGCATAATTGTAGCTCTTGAGAGCTACCAAACAGGTATGCCCAGCAAAACTTTGGGGACAGATTTTCCAGATCCCAGGGAGCCCAACACCCATCACATGATTCCAAGATTATTCTCAATCATTAAGATTTAATATTGTTTATCTTCCTGGATTTGGATTTGATTCAGACCAGGTATCCTTTTCTTGCTTTCAATTTCTTCCTTTTAGAATACAAATGTCTGTCCTATACCTGGCCTAACATTGTACTTGTCAAATATACAAACATACTTTTGTTTTTTTAAGAGAGAGGGACAGTGAGAGAGAGAGAGAGAGAAAGAAGGAATCAACTTTGTTTAGTTTTTCACGTGGCTTTCATTGCTCTGAGACTTGGTTGCATACGTGGTGCTGGGATTGAACTCGCGTGCTCGCACATGCCAGGCAAGCACCATAACCACTGAGCCACCACCTCTCCAGCCCCAAACATACTTTTTTTTTTTATATACAGGCTGACAGCTGGGGAGAAATTGCTTAAGGATGAATCATAACTTGAGTCTTAACCCTTTTGAATTTAGATGCTATGTAGATGAAACTACAGACTTTAAACGTTTGTGTTGATCTGAACAGGTAAGACTATGGCAACTTTTGGGATAGGATCAATGTTTTCTTTTATATGAGAAATACATGAGTTTGAGGAGCTAGAAGTTGAACGTTATTATCAGAATGTTTGTTTTCCCAAAAATTCTTATTTTGAAAGCTATTATCAGAAACAAATAAATCACAGAAAATAAATGGCACATACTGGTGAGAACATTGAGAAATTAGAACACCTGTTCATTGCTTTTAGGTATTTAAATGATACAGCTGATTCAGAAAATAATATGATAATTCCTCAAAAAAATCAAATGGAATTACCACATGACCCAGCAATTACATTCCTTGGTATAGATCCAAAAAGAAATTAAAGCAAATACTTAAACATACTGTGCACACATGTTCATAGCAGCAGTATTCACAACAGCTAAATGTAAAAGCAATACAAGTACCCACTGATAAATGAATAGACAAAGAAAATACAGTATATTCCTTCAATGCAATATTATTGTCTTATATTTGTGTTTTCAATTTTTCAGCTTCTTCTGTTCCCACATTTAGAATATATGAACTACAAACCAAGCAACAAATCCTAGAGATTCACCCTGAGGCCCCAGTTACACAGTTTTCCTTTTCTTCTCTCCACATTTCAGATACATGTGGGTTTTAGTTGTATTTTATCAAGAAGAATGGTGAAAAAACTATGTGTATTTCATTTAGAATTCATTTATTTTTATCTGTACTTTTTCATCTTCTAAATTCTACTTAAGAATCCCTGGGTTGACGTTTCTTTCGCTTGATTCTTGTTGACTGACAAAGAGATTGGCGATGACAATAAAAATGACCAAATAGCAATAAACAACAGTTTCCAAAACAATTTAGTGAAAATCACCCCTGAAACCTGAAAGCATCTATGATGAAAATACACACTCAAGTGTCCATTTCCTTTGGCTTTGCCGGTTCACTGCACTCAGCACTCTATAAATCTAGACACACCGAGTTTGCAGAGTGAAGGGTTAATGTGATACGGAATGCCTTTATGGTTTAACAACTCAATATTCTATTAAACTGCATACATGAGGACTCATTATACCATTCTCTCTATATTTCTGTGATTGAAAATTTCCATAATAACGAGTAAGAAAAACATTCTGTCAACAGAAAATGAACAGAGATGTTCCTTTGATTAATAGTCCTGCATTTCCAAAACTGAAGAAGCTTGAAGCCTCAAAGAAATTTCAGTAAAGTCTTTGGCACAACATCAGGCAGTAGTCTTACTTTTTTGTTGTTTTTGTAAAGTATTTGCCTCTCCTATTTAATGTATTTAAAACTTACTTCAATTTTGGTTTAGGTTTAGTGGGTTTGCTATTAAAAACTAGAATAGAAAACATAAAATAGCCTATTTCAAGCAAATGATATGAAGTTCTCCACAACATAGATTTGACTGAGGATGCCTGAGAAGTACTATTTCCAGCTATTTTGCCACCAAATTAATTTCCATTTATTACATATAATATTGGTACTTTTCTAAATCATTAACTTAAAAGTATATATAGCAGCTATTTTCACAAATTTTCTTCCATATTGCTCTTGCTTGTAAATTCTTTTTACAGTCTTGGTAGGTATTAGGGTCTTTTGTTTTTGCTATTTGATCTTGCATGATTTTCTTGCTTTAGTTACTACAAAAATGTAGTAACACATGTTTGGAACACTCAGTTGCATTTTAGGAAGCCTTTCTGAAAACTTGATAAACATACTCAGAAGTGAAATATCTTCCTGACAAGACGGAGTCCCATAACACAAGCTTTACATATTGTATTATGATATCTTGCTCATGAACATAAACCTAGAATAATAACTATTTAAAATATGAATAATAATAGTAACCCATGGTCCAATGAATAACATACATCATTTATTCAGTATATTAGCCATATTCTCAGAAATATCTATTGATACTTTTTTTTGAAACACAACATCTTTCATATAATTGACGCACTGTTTTAGTCAGATTTTTTGCTGCTATGACTAAAAGACCTGTCAAGGACAATTTTAGGAGGGAGAGTTTACCTGGGGACTCACAGTTTCAGAGGTCTTAGTTCATAGAAGTCCAGCTCCTTTCCTAAGAGCTGGAGGTGAGGGTAAACATCACGGTGGAAGAGTGTGGCAGAGTGAAGCAGATCAAGGCATGGTTCCAGGAAGCAAAGAGAAACTCCAGGAGGGACACAAAATATACACCCAACTGCATGCCCAAAATGACTCAGCCCCTCCAGTCACAGCCTACCTGCCTTCAGTTGGCAATTAATCCCTATTGGGTATTAACTCACTGATTGGATTAAGGGCCTCATAAACCAATCATTGTACCTCAGCCATTTTCTCATATATTGAGCTTCTGGGGAACACCTTTCATCCAAACCATAGCATACACTAATTTGAAAATTTTGTTGTGAAATATTTAAACAACCTAATCTAAATTGGATGCTGGTAAAAACATGCTGTAGAAAATACACAAATATTGTGTCAATTTCTCAAATTTTATTAAAATTCTTTCTTTCCAAAGAGGTTACTTTTAAGTCTTTAATCTAAGATATCATTTTATCTAGATATTTTTGAGTTATGGAAATAAGAACTAGAAGCTCTAGTATTTATCAAAGCCTCATTGTTTTCTAGGTTTGCAGATTTTTATATGTAACATTTCATTTAATCTTTCTTATCTATATTTCAAATATGAGGAAGCAGATTCTAAAAGGTTAGTAACTTGAACAAATATGAACAAATTGTGATGTTTTCCAGGAAGTTTCTATATGGGTACTTAATAAACATAATATGAATAAATAGTGAATCAGTCCTGCTCACTTTAAAGCTAAACACTGCCTTCAAATTCCCTGTAAGAGTTCAAGTACAAGATTTATTGATAGCATTAACAAAGCAATAACAATTAATAGAAAGTATAGATAGAAATTATACAGAATACATGTTATGGTTTGGATGTGAGATGTCCTCCCAAAAGCTCATGTGTGAGATGGTGCAAGAAGGCTTAGAAGGGAAATGATTGGATTTTGAAAGCCTTAAGTCAATCAGTGAATTAATCCCCTAATAGGAATTAACTGTGTGGTAACCAAAGGCAGGTAGGGTGTGACCAGAGGAGGTGAGTCATTGGGGTTGTGACTTTGGGGTATATATTTTGCAACTGTCTAGTGGAGTTCCTCTCTCTGCTTCCTGATTGCAGTGCCTTGATCCGCTTCCCTCCACCACACTCTTTGGCCATGATGTTCAGCTTCACCTCAAATCCCAAGGATTGGAGCATGTTGCCTATGAACTGAGAACTTTGAAAATGTGAGCCTCCAAATAAACTTTTCCTCCTCTAAAATTGTTCTTGTCAGATCTTTTAGTCACAGTAGCAAGCAAGCTGATTAAAACAGTAGGGGAAGAGAAAATAGTAAATATATGTATTTTACAAATCATATCAGATTTTACTATCTACCATCAGATTCCTGAATACTGAACTTAAGTAAAAAAAAACTCAAGATTTATTTTAATATGAATCTTTGAACTTGGACTTTGTATACCATAAGTTTTATTTTATAAGAAGAATAGTTTTATTCATGTATTATGACTAGATGACAGCAACTTTATAGAATAGCAAGTAATTTAGACATATGAGAATTGATATATAATATTTCAATGTACAATTTACATGTAAATGTGTATTATAATGTATGAATATAATCAAAGAAGTTAAATAATTTTAATGCTTAAATAATATGCTGCAATGTTTTAGGTAGAAATTCCTAATGAAAGTGTAGCTAAGGAATTTTATTTCCTTCCAATTAAATCTATTATCTTAGTCTATGTTCATTACCATAATAAAATACCCTAGACTGAGAAATTTATAAACCACAGACATTTATTTCTCAGAGCTCTAGAGACTAGGAAATCCAAATTTAAGTTGTCAGCATATTTGGTGAGGACCCATTCCTCCAAGCTATGTGTCTTCACATGGTGGAAGGGGCAAAAAGGTCCTGTCAATTCTGTTTTTAAGGGCACCAAATCCAACTCATGAGGGCTCTATCCTCCTACCAGAATGACCTTTCAAAGGCCCCACTTCTTTGTACTATTGCATTAGCATTTACCTTTCCACATACAAATTCAGGGTATACAAACATTTAGACCATAATATTATATCAGTACTGTCTAATTCATGTTCTTCCCACATACAAAATACATTCATTCCATCTCATTTTCCACAAGTTTTAACTTGCTTCAACATCAACTCAAAATCTAAAGTCCAGAGTCTCATCTAAATATCAACAAAATGATGTACGTTTGAGACTCAAGATATGATTAATTCTTAAGCATACTCCTCCCCGGCTACAGTGCTGCAACAGACACCGGACAGACATTCCATTCCAAAAGAAGAAAGAGGTAATTGGTTCCAACCTGCTCCAAAGCATAACTGCATACAACATTAAATCTTACTGATTGGGAATACTCATATTTCCTTTGAAGTTGCATACTCCTTACACATGGACATCAGGTTGGCCCTTCAAATCTCTGGGCAGTCATGTCCTCATGGATTGAAGTACCAGGCCTGAATCTCTCCCAGGTTGGAGCTGCATGCTGGTAACTGCTCCACTATTAGGTTTCAGGGATCCTGCTCCAACAGCACAACTGAAAGTTGCCCTAGTAGGGATTATTTTGGCTCTACTCTTACGGCTTTTCTGTGCCTAGACTTCAAGGCTATGAAATCTGGGTCGAGAGAGCCATGTTCCCATAGCTCTTGAATTCTTTGCTCCTGCAGAGTTGATACCCCATGAATGCTACCAAGGATTACCCCTGTTCCTCTAGAAAGGTGGTCCAAACCACACCCAGGCCTATTTGAGCCATAGCTGGGGTGGCTAACTATTGTGGCTCTGAATTTATGGTACATCTCTCAGAACAATATAACCTTCCAAAAGGTCCACTGCTTAATACTATTCAATTGGGGATCAGTTTTCCACATATTGAATTTTAGGAGGAGAGAAGGCATTAAACCAAAGCAAATATTTAATAATTGCATGGTTTGGATTTTATTGTATTGCCATTTTTATCTTTCCTTTTTGTTTTGTGTCATAGAATATCCTACATTTTTAAGTTCCTAAGAAATGGGAAAAGAAATTGTTTTTAAAAATATTGCAACTTCTTTAAATTTAGACTTACAAATATAGTGACCTACATTGGACTCTTCCTCAAGTCATTTTATTTCTTATTGACCTATTTATTCCTTCTCTAAGAACTCAAGGAAATTATATTCTAGGTAATCTTTAAGATGTAAAACAAAAATAAATTCATATATTTGACAATATGATGTACTATTCTGAATCTTAAGTATTGACAACCAAATCAATCCAAGTGTGTTTACATTCCATTACTTTTGCTACTGATAAAAGAAGCATATTAAAAGTTTTCCATGGCCCTGCAGAATCATGTTATATACTTGAATAAGTTAAATTAAATATGAAAAAGAACTAAACTCTGTGCTTCAGAGTCTTAAATGAGAAAGGATTCAAGGGAGTAAGGGTAGGAAACCAAAAATCTGGATTGAAAAGTGATGCTCTCAGAGAAGCAGCCTTGGAAGTTCTTTTGGAGGGTGGCAGGATAAGGACAGGTGGTGTGGTGGGCTTTAGATGTACTTGAGAGGGGAAATGTAAGAAATAGTTACTGCTAGACAGTAGGTATAAATGAACTTGTATAGGTAGAGCTCTGGATGCTTGGGCATTTAGATTCAATTTGGTGAACATAAAATAAAACCACATTCATGGATTGAATATGTAAAACTGTGTGAAAAAGCACAATAACAGTGTATGAAAAGCACAAGTACAAATAATATATAAGGTAAAATATAGAGAGTAAAACATATTTAAATGCATAAGTTCATGTTTGCTAACATGAAATAAAAGTGATAAATATTTATAGAGGCTGCCTCCTATTTTATAAAATCTCTCCACAGGAGAAGAAAAACATGAATTTAATTATGGAAAACAATCATTGAAAATAGTATGAGAAAATGGCTTTTTTTGGAGGCCTGGAAAAAAGTTATACTAAACTATTTCTAAGCCAAAGAAAAATGAATGTATAATATTCCTCCATGAGAACTCAAATATCCAGTGGGAAATTACTAGAAGGAAGCTTTTCATTCCTACTCTCAGGTAGAAAAGAGTGAGAAGCAAGACATCTAGTTAGAAACCTCCTACATGATTAAATTTCAACTATGAATGAAACATGAAAACCATATAAAATAAACATATGATTGTAAAGAAAAATATCCATCTTTTAAAAAGAGGATGCTAAAGAATAGATTTATTTCTCTATGACGTTAGAAACATTGGGTAGAAAAACTGACATTTCAGTATCCCAGTTATTTTTAGAAAAAGAAACATGATCTTAGAACTGTAGCTTTTCCAGGTGTTTTTTGAAAATTTGAATGAAAATTGAACAGTCGTCGGGCGTAAAGTTTTTGTTTTGTTTGTTTTGTTTTGCTTTGCTATATTTTAACTAGAGTTGTATATGTGTCTGCATGTAATCGAGGACAGCAGTTTATAATTATAGAAAATGTCCATTTAATTTTAACCTTGATATTTTGATGACAAGCTGAAGACAATTTTGATTGACAAAATCTTCTTCAAAATAATGAAATCAAGGAACACAAGATTTGGAGGTAGGGAAGGAGGGGGAGAGTAAGCAAAGAAAACAGAATAGATAAAGTCAGACCATGGAGTTGTAAAATTCAATGTAAGTAAATATTCAAAGAGTTTTCATTGGGGCTACAGCGGTGGCTAAGCAGTTAGTTATGGCACTCCAACCCCAGGTTCAAACCCAGCACCACCTACACAACAAAGTGTCCCAGCAACAAAAGCAACAATGTGCAGTGTTACACCTGGTGTTCTATATCAGACATGCAAATGGTCACATGAACTATTGTGCAGTTCTGTTCCAGCCAGTCACAACTTGAATACAGATAACCAACCAAAGTATTAAAAAGTAATGCTTTTCAGGATAGAAGTCCTGGGCTTTCATAAGGAAGACATACAAGTGCAGAAAGTATTGTTCTTGATTAATAAGAAATATTTAGCTATGCACAAAATGTTCCAGTAAAATCTGTGCACTGTGATCTCCATCAATCTTTGAGGAGCTGTGCTCCTAATTGCTTTATGCAATGATGGGAGTGGGAGACGGTACAGAGAGAAAGAGAAAGGGAGTGTGTGTGTGTGTGTGTGTGTGTGTGTGTGTGTGTGAAAGAGACAGAGAGAAGAGGGACAGTATTTGATCTTCCGGGAAAGTAGATAATCAGATCACATGAGTTTAATATCTCTCTTTTGGGGCAGACCTCTATGTGTGATTGTTGCTGAGCTTCAAGGATGAGTACCACTAGCAGTATAATACCAGGGCTGAAAGATGATGTCAGTAAAGTGTTTAATTTCCTCTCCTATTTACAGACAGTTTAGCCCTCAACAAAAGATAGTAGTTCTACAGCACTTTTCTAGAAGTTTATGAAAAGAAATGTTCCTTGGCAATTCTTTGCTATTTCAAATTAAATCCTAGGATGTTTAGGCATCTATTCACAACATGAAAGGTTAACAAGGTGGTTAATAAGAGGTCAGAGATCTGGAGAAGTAGATATTTGATCTCTGCAACACCTGGAAGTTGGGTAAATGATGAATACTTTGAGCATGATTAAACTGTATAGTGACAGTTTAGAATAGGTAGTTTGGGTTCACCTACTTTGTATGCAAAAGTATTCTGATCAGTTTGATTATATATTTTATTATGCAAAGTAAAAATTTCCTAAATATATTTAACTAAAAGGAAGAATTAGTAATAAACACTATTAGAGATATGATGAAAATAAATCTACCATATATCACTTACCCTATGTCTTTATGAAATCATTACTTCATTTCTTAGATATATATGTGTGATTATATTGTTTTAAAATGATATGATTTTTTAATGTAATTCTACAGGACTGAATTTGAAAAAGCTATACTCCATGCTTTTGTAATTATATCATAGTATATTCAATGTCCTATATATCCAAAAAAGAACAAAAAAAGAAGGAAAATAACAAAGAAATTAATTCTAGGTATAAAACCTAACATGACTTCAAGGACCCTAAAGTAAATATTTCTCATAATTATTAGTGTTGTGACAACATGATATATCATTTTGAACCACAAGCTATGGAATTCCCAAGACCTGCATTCTAATTCTAGAGCTGCACTTACAAGCCATGAGCTAAAAAGCAAGCAACACTTTCTGGTAATCTACTTCCAATTCTAATATGGGCACTGAGACTGGTTTATAGAGATGCAGTACATGTATAAAGTATAGTTTTAGTAATTATCATTATTAATTTGTGTTAATGTATAACCTGTGTTTCATTTTTTGAGGCACTCCTATCCATGATGTACATGCTTAGTTTCATGAACTCTTTCCTCCACTCATTTATGGAATGCCTAATGACAGGTAGTGAACCAGTAAGTGATGTAGCAGATGCTGCGTGGTGCATGACAAAGGGTGTCAGCTTATGAAGCAAGTTCAATTGCAGAGTAGACAAATTATAAATACTTTGGGAAAAACTAGCAAAAAGTATAAGTAAAAAGCAGATATGAGGGGCTGGAGCAGTTGCTCAGCAGTTAAAATGCTTGCCTGGCACACGCAAGGACCTGAGTTCAAACTGCAACACCATGTACAAATAAATGTCAGAGAAATGAAGACCAGACGGAAAAATAAATAAAACTTGAGTCTCTTTTTTTCTCTCTTTCTCACTGTCCCTCTCTCTTAAAAATAAAGGCAGGTATGAAACAATTGAAGATACTATATAAACACTACATCGTTTAACTGTAGTGACAATTAACCTGCTTGAACAAGGATCATCAATATGCATGTTGAATCTGTTTATCAGCCATGATGATTTGCAGCATATGGAGCAGGTCATGAAGAGAATCAGAAAATCAATTAAAGGTCTGAGAAAAGGTTCAGCTGAGTTTTTTGTTTCGGTTTGGTTTTGGTAACAGAGAAACTGGAATGTGGTACAACTTTAGTGAAATGAAAATCATGTCTAATTGGTCACTGTTAGGATATAATAGACAAGTTTTATTCAGGAAAGCATAATGGAAATTTTTACTGAAGTTGATAATGCATGTTAAGCTATAAGAGAAATGTAAAAAATCTATAACTTCTTTGATGATAAGGAAAGTATCCTCTTATTAGTCTTCCCATACTTGTAGGTGGTATACATTAGGTGTTTAAAATATACTTATGGAGAGGGGAAAGGGAGAGAGTGAAATGTGGTGGTGTGTATGTAGAGATTCCTTCTTGATGCTGGACTAGGTTGGGGATGATGTTGTCAGCCCTGTTTAAGCTAGCAATTGAAAATGTAGTTACCCAGGAAAAATTGCCTGAAATGTTCTTAAAAATGCAAGCCACCAGCCAGGCACAATGACACCCCCATGTAATCCCAGCAGCTTAGGAGTCTGAGGCAAGGAGGATCACAAGTTCAAAGCCAGCCATAGCAATTTAGTGAGGCCCTAAGCAACTTAGTGAGACCTAGTCTCAAAATGAAAATGCCCCAGCAATGTTGCTCAGTGGTTAAGTGCCTCTGGGTTCAATCCTTGGCATCACCTCCTCCAAATAAAAATCAAGCCACAATGGCAGTGGTTACAGTAGGTAATTAAATCACTTGGATCAGAACTTGAAATTCCATTTGAAGGATGAGACTGTGACATAGTTAGGGACTTGGACATTTCTATAACTGGTAAACTGGAGTTCAAGTAATTGAAATGCTTATGAAGAAATTATATTGTATAAAATATATAGATACATCATTGTTTACAGCTATGATGCACCAATAAAGCAATTTAAAAAAAAACATAAAAATATAAATTGATTGGTCTCCTGCTCTAGTTCTTAGTCAAAGAAGAAAGCAATGAGAAGAAGCAATAGTGTTTTCCTCCTATTTCCCAGAGACTCACACCAAGAACTTTATTTGAAACTTAGCTGAGTTTGTAACTTCAGAGGTACCTGTGCTTTCACATAGAACAATAAAACCCATTTAAAAATCTTCAGTATTCTTCACATCATGGGGAGCAACCTCTTGTTTCTCTATAGCAAAGGGAAGTTCTTAATTATATCATCAAATATAAATATGCATTAGGGTCATGCTAATTAGCTAACACCGGGTATGTGTTAGCAATTTCAATCTAGTGTATAAAGTATGTGAATGCAAACAGTAAATAAGGCCAGACAGTTGAATTACACTCCTAGATGCTTTTAGAAATGGGAGAGTGTTGCAGCGTGAGAAGGGGGGCAAGGGGAGCAGGTTTTCAAGAGTTTTCTCCTTAGCGAAGATGTGATTACTGAGACTTCAGCAGAGCTATCCAGGGTATAGAATACACATGAACTAGGAGGTAGGACACAATTTTTATCATTTTTCTCTAACAAAAGTTTTAGAGAAATAAAGATGCAACTATCTTAGATAAAATGTGTCCTGAGCTACCATAAAATTATTTTCCATTTCATAGAATTTACATTACGGAATTACTTCTCTGAATGTTAGGTTCGAAATAGGTACAGAACTTCCCTCTTGAGATAAAATTGCTGTAGCTGTCCTCTTAACAATTAACAAAGCCAAATTAGTTTATAGCTTTCAACTATCAGAATCTTGAAACACAATTTATGGAGCAGAAGCTTGAAGAACATCTAGGACAATATGGAAAGAATTTTCAGAAAAGATCATTGCATTGGTGTGATGTGACCAGCGAAGAATACTGTGCATGATAGAGATGGAGATGGGCAACCCGGTTAATTTCAAAGGTGGAAAATAGATTCTATTTGGAATCTACTACAGAGATATTAATGAAAGTATACTTAGATGAATAAAAGAGGTAATTCTTAATAGTCTAGCTTTGGAAGAAAAAATAATAACAATCTCTTCACTTATATCTGTTCACTGCATGTTGAAAATTATTTCAGTATAACTATGTGAGCAAGATGGAGAAAAGTCTGGATATGAGTGCAATTAGTTATGTTCTTAATTATTATAGTATAATGCTCAGGTTTGTATTAAACATACCCAGATTAATCTGAGAAATCTGAGCATATATTAGGAGAACCTGGCTTTGGTTCACTCCCAGTGAACATTCTGGTCCTCAATTTGAATATAGGATGGGAGATTGTAGTAGAAATAATAATAATGAGGTAGAGCAGGAAGGGACTTGAGACCCCTTTCTTACCCAAAAGAAGTTGCTTTCAAATAATTATTTCCACCAATAACAGGGTTCAGGAGCTGCCGACGCCTCCTTCAAGCTTTCCAGCATCCCTTATGTGGATGTGCATGCTCAATGAACCTGAATTTGACTGACAAATGACCTTCCTGGAGTCCTGGCCCAATGTGTACCTGCAGATCATCCTGTTGAATGCAAAACCCAGTGCCTAGAGCAAAGAACTGGCAAGATATGCTTAGAAATCTGGGATCATGTGCAACAGCTGACTGTACCTATGTGAGCCCACACATTCTATCTGTAAGCTTTTATCCTCTCAGTCTTGGGAGAATAGCCAGAGTCCAGGCCTTTGCACTGTCTCCTGTGGGCTCAAACACAGACTCCCCCAAAGCCTCATTAGGATAGTATTGCCTTGTCTCTTCATTATTTCTATCTTGAGTGGAGCAAAAGATAAGATGAGCCAGTAATACTAAGAGCTGAGAGTTGGTAAAAACTAAGCATTGGTAACTTCAAAAAATCTGTACTTTGTGTTTTCCTGATTTTCATTCCAATTTGAGAAAAATAACCCCATTCTGATGGGTAACAATGGCATTAAATCCAAGATGGGTGCAAGACACTTTGCAGAGCACTTTCCGTATTATCACCTATATTCCTGACAGCTGCTCTCTGGTACTGTCATCACCTTGATTTCTTACCATTAAGGAACTAAGGCTCAGAGAGGTGTGGTAACTAACTCCAAGTCTACAATTAGTTGTGCTGTGTTGTCAAGCTTGGGACCAAGGTTCATCTTACTTCAATGTAACTGAAGCACCAGTCTATGAGGCTTTTCAGCACACGTGGGCTAATAAAACCTACAGACACTCAGTCAGGACTACAGAATATAAAACTTGGATCTCAGAATAGTATCAAAACATATCTGGATACACTGGTTTGGGAAGCTGAGGTTGGACCTCAGCAAGAGTCAGAAGGATGTCCTATATACATCTGTGCTCCAAACTCCAATTTTGCAACTTCAGGAAAGAAATGAGGTGATGTAGCAGCCATAACTAAGTCTGGGTATTTGAATATGTGTATGAATATCTGTGTGTGTGTTCCTGGAGTAAGAACACCCTGCGTAAAGCATTTTACAAAGACAGAATTGGTTGCCTTGAAGAACATGAGTCCCCTGTTTCCAAAAGTTTCAAACCAGTCTGGATGACAGTTGGAAAGGGACTATGGCTGGGATTTAAGCATCAGATAGATGTTATGGACGTAACATTTAAGTATCTTTCCAACCCTGATATCCTGCTGTCATGATATGCTCAAATGCTCAAATAAAAAAAGAATTCAATGTGGTTGGGAAAAGGAGAAAAACAGGAACTGTATATTTTCTAGTCTCTTTGGCTCATAGTAAATAGTTAGAAAATCTGTCAAAAGAGCAAAATGATATTAGGACTGACAAGCCTCACCCAGTGCACACTCCAGGCGACGTGTTCTCCTGTCATTGAGAAACAAACTGGCCCACCCGGAAGAGAGCCTCACTAATCTGGATGCCTAGAAGCTTGAAGCGTCACTGCAGAAGTGAGCAGTCAAAGGGAGCTTGTCACTGCTGATTAGTTGAAAACAAAGAAAAATCGGAAAGGAGAGGGAAAAAGGAAGGATATATCTTTGCCAAGATGGATCAGGTCCACCAGCTGAGCTCTGTAGCTGAAGGGTAAAGTTAAGTTACCCTCATTGGCAGTGGTCACTCCTGGCTGGAGTTTGTACATAGCCTGTAATGTAAAAGCAGGCAAAAGGAAGTACCTTTCTTTGCTCCGAAGGGATTTCTGGCGAAGGAAACAGTGTCAGCTGCCTTCTGGGGTCCCTCCCCTCAACATATGTGGACTCTGACTGTAGGCAGCCAACCTGGGCTTCTCTCCAGTCAGGGGCATATGGTGAGGTTACAGTGGCTGAAGGGGCTGAGAAAGAAGACTATTGATTTCAGCGTCGGAGAGAATAAACCCATCAAATGCAGCTGCACAAAAATGAGGCTCTCAAACAGCTCCTTCCCTCTATTGCTAGATTTCCAGGGCGCCCCATCCCCTTGCTGGGTGACTTGTCAGCACACCTACGTAGAATTCAGGGAGTGATAGGAGAAGAGAAAAAAATAAGACTGAACACTTTCCAGTAGTACTATGAATTTTGCAGTGTGCAAGAATTGTTTTACACAGAACAGTAGTTTATGATTATTGAGGCACCAAAGAATAGCACTGCCAAGAATTTACCGAACAGCGGGGCTTTTCTGACAGGAATTGCGCAGCAATGTTCTCCCAGCAGCCTGACGTCATTCTGTACTGGTTAGGGTGCGATTGGGTGGAGAGAGGCTGAAGCTGACAGGAAAGGGATTATGCAGGTATGTGAGAGCAGGAATACATAATTTACAGGCGATTCCCCACAGAGTCAAGAATTATAGTTCGGATGAATGTCGCAGCACTTGCGGCAACAAAATTCAGGATATAAAATACATTTTCTGCCAGGAAGTAATATGTTGCAACTCTGACCCAATTCACCACCCACCTAAGTCCATTAGGAAACAAATGAAACTGTCTAAATAAAGAGAGGGGACTAATTGAGGTTAGGATTTCCAGAACAGAGAGAGCTGAGACTCTAATTAAAGAAGCCTCCTAACCCACGCATGGAGCAAAGGAGCTGGAACAGAAAGGACATGAATTTCTTCTGCTTTGCAGACAATAGGACCATCTGACAAGTCCAACATCTGTCGAATGACCAAACATATGCACAGCCTAGCTTAAAATAACAAAGCATAAACATTTAATTCGCAAGTATGTGAGTGAAAGAAAGACCGGGAGAAATTGGGATGGAAGGTATCTGGCAGCACAGCTTTGGGATCCACCCTGAATGCCAAACAAAAATAAATCTTGAATTTTTTAATTCCTCGAGTAAAAAATAAATATAATTTGAGAAAACCAACAGACATGGAAATGGTCACCTGAAATACATATTAGGAAATTTGGCCTCAAGATTATTGCTCCACATGATCTAGTGTTCCAAAAAGCAATAGTGGCATCTTTATTAGTTGTTTACCTTGCAACCCAGTGCTTTGTTCAAATCCTAGCAGAAACCTTTTCCCTTTTGCTTTGGTGGCTAACCAGACATGTAAAGTAATTGTTCTCAGCCATTAAATTAAAAACCAGAGTAAGGAACAAAAGCCAAAATAACAGCTAATGAAAACCGTCCAATGTATTAAGTCATTAAATGGCATAGAAGAACCTCTGGTTTATTAGGAAATGTCACCTGACAACATCTAACATTTGGACCAAGTCTTCTATCACTGTCCAGGCCAAACTATGACAAAGCGAAGAGACTGCTTAAGCAAAAACAAGGACAATAAAAACAAAGGTTTTCTAAATTACTGTTGCCTGTGTCATTAAATTTCATATTGTGCATGGAATATAAATACATCACTTTGTTCTGCATGACAAGCAGAAGTGAGCATTCATACATTACTCAGCCACTTAATTAAGTGCCTGGGATATTTGCAGTTAGCAGAAACTAATAAGGGAATCACATTTAAATTCAAATCACTCCTCAGGGTAGCTGTCTGCAACATAAGCAAAGCTTACTGGGTAGATGTTCCACTAAACGCTCAGCTAAAAGCTTAGATTCACTGTATTTGTGAATAAAGAATAATTCTACTTGTGATTAAAGGTGAAAGTAAAATAAACAATTTCATTCTGGATTTGAGAGTGGCATTTTATGTCCCTGTTTTAAATACCCATTTTGTCTATTACTTTGTCTGCTAGAACCAGGGTATGATTTAGGACTCTGCTAGTGTAGAGCAAGAGTTTCCATAAAAAAACAAATGACTGGGCTGACCCCTTCCATGGCAGCCTTTCAACAGACCTGACAGTAATGTCCCTAGACCACAGATGTAAACAACAAAATTATAAAGTCTCCATTCAGTAAAAAAGCAAGCAAGAAACAAAGTGATGGAAGGTCAAAGAAGGCGGAGAACAGGGAGGAGAAAGGAGGGAACCATCTATTTAAAACAAGAAGCCCAGTATTCCAAACTCTGAGAAATTAGCTCTGCCCAAGAGTGGATTTATTTTTAGTCATTCATCTTTATAAATTTAAACTTTTCTGGACTAAAACAGTCCCATATGGTTTCAAATCTGCCCTTGATTCCAAACAGCCCCCACACTGAGCTTCTTCAAAATTTCAAGCCATCTGGTCACCAGGGTTAAGGGTGACCTCTCAGTATCCATTCTCATGCAAAGTACTGTTCTCAGCTTTAGGAAACCTGACTGTCAGACCCCAAAGCATTAGGAAGGGCCAAGGAAAAGGTATACAAAGACTTCAACACTTGAACAGAAGCACTATCCTACCAAAGGCGCATATGGAAAAGAGTATATAATTTCACCTGCCACCCTGTATCATTTTGCTACAGAAAACATAAATTCCTAAATTCTAGATTGCATTCTTAAGTAGAAATAAATCAAAGGAAACCTGAATATTTTAACATTGCATTTACAGGGAACATAATATTTTTGGTTAGATAGAAATTTGGCATCTTCTGTAGGTTACAAAATCTTTGAAGCATGAATTCTGATCATCACAATAGGTACTGTCACACAGCATCACCTCAGATACTGTCAAGGTACCATCTGGCATTATAATACAGCAGTGGATGGAGAAGGTGAAGGTCTAGCACCTAATTCTCAGCAGCACAGGGACCAGTATTTATGCTAGCATCAAGAATCATCACAGGATAACTCCTATGGAGGGATATATGCAGAAAGAAATTTTACAATTTTTATAGGAAATATTATCCTAGCTACATTGGCAAGAAGACAAGGAGGTTTACATCTTAATTATATATACTTTTATACAATTTGAATTTTTACCATTGTATGTGTTCATTTTATTGGGGAAATAGTAATTCAACTGAAAAATAAATTGTACCTGCAGATTTTCAGAAGTTTCCCCAACCACTTTTCTCAATTACCTTGATTTGAGAGTACCATTAAATATTCATATGCATCTGCTAAAATTCATCCTACCATTATGAATGGTCACCTAAGTCTATCACCACATTTACCTCAATCTCCCAAACTAAGTGCCTCTAGACATAACTCCCATTCAGATCTACTGCATGCCTGATGAAATTTTTGAGAATAAACTCTTATCTAGGAAACTTAGTTAAGTCTTAGATAAAATTATTTTATACACTTGAATGTTTAGGATAGATAAGCGTTGAATAGTCAACTATAGTGGACTAATTACAGTAATAAATAATGTCAAAAATCATCTGGGCATGGTGATGCCTGCCTGTAAATGCCAGTGACTTGGGAGGCTGAGGCAGGATTTTCCAAGTTTGAGGCTAGTCTCAGCAGCTTAGCAAGGCCCTAAACAACTTAACTAGACCCTGTCTCAAAATAAAATTTAAAAGGTCTGGGGATGTGGCTCACTGGTTAAGTACCCCTGCATTCAAATCTTGTTAACAAAAAAAAAAAGTAAAGAAATAATGCCTGAGAAGACAAATGCAATAAAATTATAAAGTTAATTTATCTTTAAAGCCACAGGGCAGTGTGAGAATATTTACAGGCTGTGTTATATAATCAAGGTCCAGATTCTTTCCATTGTGGAACTCAAACACGACGAAGACTTCCATATTCAGCAAGTAATTGAGTTTAAAAAGAAAAAAGCATGAAGGACAGGGTGGGAAGATTTGTAAGCCAAGGATGTCATTGGCATTTGTCACTTCTAACTACATTTCATTGACTTCACTAAGTCACATGAGTAGCATTTGCCTATCTGGAAGGGAAATATGATTTAAGTATTTGCCAAGAAAAGCTTGGTGAACACATAGTAGATGGGACCGTTGTTATAATTTCTTCATGCCTTCCATGTACCCGTACCTCTAGTGATGCGACTCCGCAGGTCTCTCCAGTAGATTGAGCGCTGTGTATCACTCCGTCTTGCTGACGTTGGCTTTGGCTATTTAATTTGCTGTTGTCGATAGAAAGTTAATAGAAATCCCAGAAGCAGAAATTTTAAATGTGCTAAGGGAGCTTGACTTGCCCTTACATTCCTTTCCTTATGTTTGAGGACAATATGCCCCAAGAAAAACAAGAGTCATGTAAAATAGAACAAAACTGGAGCAGATGAGTGTGTAGCCAAATCCAGCCAACCCACAGCCCAAAACAGAGCTGGCCGGTTTAGCACAGCCTAGACCAGCTAAACCACAATTGGTCTATAAACTTATCTGGTGGAAATAGGCTTGTTGTAAGCTGCGAAGTAGAGGGAGAGTGAGTGGGGCAGTTTGTTACACATCATTATTGCACAGGAGCTAACAGATACAGACACACAGCAATCCTGCTTCAGCTGGTATTTGTGAGTAGTTATAATTCTAAAGTACTTCACCGAAAATCATTGACAAAGAATATTTCAACTGCAATTTAATAGTAGACATTGCTGCACATGTTGAGAGTATTGTGAAATCTGTTGAAGTTTGTGCAAATGAGTTAATACTAAGAATGGTAACCAGGATAACACACTGCTGCTTGACCATATTTTTCAAGTACTGTCCTGAATCATTATTTACGTTCTTAAATGCCTTATAATGTTCATTATAAAATTGAGTACATCCGTGCATGGTTAATAACTCTTAAAAAGTCTCCAACAAAAGAGTGAGAAATATAGTATCTATTCAACTGCTATAACTTCAGATGATCATCTGACAGGATTTCTTTGAGTCTGTGAGTTATCTGGGTTTCTACCCTCTGCGCCCCACTTTAGAAGATTTATGTCACAGCCTGTTAGAGCAACAAAGAATGATCAGAGGGAGATTTGTTTTTATAATAGTTAAGAACTTCAAAATATTAGGCATGTAAAACATACTGCCCAAATAAATCTTCAAAATTATTTATCATTAACCCCATTTTTGGAAGAAAAATTCAACTTTTAATTTTTCATAATTTTTCTAATGTTATGTTCTCCTAATATGTTACAAAAGTGAAGGGTTCCACTTAAGATTAATGGTGTCTCTCTCCAGTTCACATTTCCTCTGCTATATCAAACTCTCTTTACAGTTAGTTTAAATGCAATAGCTTTAGTTAATAATCGAGGCTAACATCATTAGCTAAAATTAGGGTAGGAATGAGCAGGAGAAATACCTTACCTAATCTTACAGATACATGTGTCTTCGCTTTACTTTCCTAATTTTACAATGAAGTTTCATAATAGTGTTTGACTCATATCAGAGAAAAAAATTTATAAACCTAAGAAGTCTAATGAAAAAAAGAGGAGAATCATCCATAGGATAAGAACTAATGAATTTCAAGTGTTCTTATAAACAAATATAAAGAGATGTGGAACAACTTCCCTCAATCTGTCTCTTAAATATTACACATAACAAATGAACTTAATATGTTACAATGTGGAAGAAAGTAACATCCAAATCTAGAAGCTGTTAATTTTAAAAAGTAGAAGTGTCTGCTTAGCCAATGTAACACAGCACACTTAGCAAGGCATCTTCTGTACCCAAAGGTTGCAATAAGTATCACCACCTATCCTAACCTCTGACCCCTTTACCTTAAGAGTCAAAAGACAAAATAAACCAATTCAAGGTGAATTTTGTTTTAATTCCTGAATAAGTCAGTTGAATGTTGAAGTCAACAGAGGGACAAAGGACAGGAGCATAGTAGTGAATTGCAATGGAAACAACACTCTACTTCATGAGCTCACTGGAACTCGTGACACCTGCTCCACCTACTGAGTCAGCTTGTGGTGGGTGGGTGCTGCAAAAGGAAAAGTGGGTGACAAATGCAATTTCCATGAACCAAAATAGGTTCTGGCACGTTTAGCTCAGAAGTCTTTTTTTTTCTACTTAACTCTTCTGAGGAAAATTTGGAATAAAATGTTTATCATACTAAGTTTTTTTTTCATATAAAAGAAACATTTTATAAAGATTGATATATAATTTTAGTTTCTACTGCTATATAATTTCAAAACAAAACTTTTCTGGTTTCTCCATCCATTTCTAATTACAGCCAGTATGTAAGATTAACTCTTCCCCCAAGATGAGATTTCTCCCTTTTAGTAAAGAACCATCAACCAGGTGACAGATAAGCTTTAAACAGGTCTTCAATCAGCTCAGAAGTTGAAGTAAGCTCTTTCCTGCCAAAAGTGCAGACATCTGTTATCTCTTCCTTAATTCCTCATATTGAAATTGCAACAGCAGAACAAGTTCTTTGCTTTGTATCTCACTCAATCATTAATCTACAGATAAAAATATTAGAATTATTATATAATGTCAGATTTCCTGATCTTCCAAATGTTCAGTTTTGGAGATCTTCACCTCTTAAAAAGTTTGTTTTACTAGGAAAAAAAATGCTGTGATTTTTTTTTCAGACTTGTTCCCATACTAGTGGGGAACTAGGAATGTGTACATTTAAAAATGCATATTCACATGCCCAAAGACCTCCAGGCCCCAAAGCAGGAACTGTATCATCAGGATTAATGCCTTACCCACCAAAATACTATTAGCATCTCCCCCGAGGGTAAACTTTCCCACCATATTCTAACTCTTTTGAGATTATATAAATTCTTCTTTCAGATAGATAGATACAAAGATGGGTAGATAGGTAACTTACTCCATTAAACACACTTAAGTATGACTGATTATGTTGATGATATATGGCAGAAACATGATATTTCAGAGCACTATTGTGCAAACCTTCACCCCACGTAGAAAGCTACAAATGCTAAATGACATTCTTAGTGTTGGGTTTAGCTTACTCGAAAGGACCAACCAACAAAAATAATTAAGTCCATGCGATAGCTTCAACAAAGCACAAAATAATATAAATTTATATTCTAGAAGAGTGAACCTGAACTTTCAAGAGATAAGAATCATTTGACCTATTTGCATAAAATATACAGCAGTGTGTACTTATAAAATTAATGTATAAAAGGGATTTCAAAATGTGTACCTAGATCATAAGCTCTCTTTATTTAACTGAAATAAAAAATAAAATGTTGTTGGCAGCACAACTTGTGACAAATATTTCCAAATGGAGATTTAATTAATTGTAAAAGTAATGTTTGGATAGCCATTGCCAAAATAAATAAAAACCATGAAGAACACAGGCCTTCCATGCAATTTGCATTGCATTAACTGTTCTCATTTTAATCATCCATAACCCTTTACTAAGAACCCATTGTGGACAAAGCATTAGCATTACTCTGTTTGCTACAGATGTTATAAACTATATTTTCTCAGATGGTTGGGAGGAAGGACGTGGACCTGGGGAAGAGGCAGTAAGGGGTGAATCTTCTGACCTCTGTTCCTGCTTTTTTTAGAGCAATTGAGTATGTTAGTATTTCTACAACAATTTTATTTGTTTGGAAACACTGTTCGTTCATTAAACTTGGAGAAAAATCTCACATTTTCCCAGAATTGTGAGTTTTTATGAGAGTTCTGGTATAGAAACACACATTTATCTGTCAAGAAATGTCTGCTATCATTCCTTTTGACTAAATAAATTATAGCCTAAATAAAATAATCTTAATTTTGAAATAAATCCTAACTATTTGTTTATTTTACTCATAATGTTGTGTTTTAAACATGTCATCATTAATAGGCTTTCCCTGTGTTTTATGAGCATCTAGTATTACTTCATTTGTAAAACTCCATATGAGCATTTAAATCTTATGAGATTCAATGGATGGCTACAGAAGAAATTATGCTGAGTGAAATCAGCATAACCCAGAGAACCAAGGGTCGAATGTCTTCACTCATCTATGGAGGCTGGAACTAGACCCTGGCCATTGAGAAAGGAGGTCTAGTATCATGTTTTAAATCCAGGAAAGGTGTAATGTCTTACAACCTAATATATTTTTAGAGATGTTTTGGGAAGGGGAGGGGAGGGATAAGGGTGGGTAATTGGGGAGGCGCTCTTGGGGGTAAATCTAACCTTCAGAATCTATATATATATATTATATTACTTTGTTAGAAGATTGTGTGATTGTTCAACAAATAAATTTATGAATAAAAAATTTTTTTAAAAATCTTATGAGATTCACACATGTGCTTCTCTAATGAGATTATGACCAGATTCTGCTTAGTTCTTCCTGTATTCTTCATTAATATGCCTCACTACAATGCTTCATTTGTTGGCTTCAGTGCTATATCATGTAGTTCATGTTAATCTCCCTTTATTTTTTGTGAACAAAAGTAGGAAGTAGCTAAGTAATATTTTAAAAATAAGTTGGAGCTGGGCGTAGTAATCCCAGCAGGGAGGCTGAGGCAGGAGGATTTGCCAGTTTGAAATCAGCCTCTGCAATTTATCCAGGCCTTAAGCAACTCAGCAAGTTCCAATCTCAAAATAAAAATGAAAATAATGTCTGGGGCTATGCTTCAGTGGTTAAGCATCCCTGGGTTCAATCTTAGATACCAAAAACAAATAAATAAATAAATAAAGTAAAATAAAATTAAGCTTGAATGAGATCATTTTTTTGGCAAAAGCTATATCAGACCCTACCATTCTGTAATGAAATTTTAGCTCTAGACCTTACTGCATGAACAATAGCTTAAACTTGGAGATAAAAAATAACCACATATCTGAATGAATCAGAAACTAGAGCCACACAACATCTAGAAGATATTTTTTTAGCATCTAAAATCAGGTAGAAATATCAAAGGAAATGTTGTGTGTGTCCAAAACTCATCATGGAACACCTCCGAGGAAGCACAAGGTGGGATTCATGTGAATGTGCAATAAGCTTCATTAGGTTAAAAATAAAAGCAAACCTCAGAGAAGTCTCTTGAAACTTTTTCCTTTTAGACAACAGTCGTAAACACTGGTACTTTTTTCTTTCCCTCAGCTTTGCATCTTTGTTTTACTATTCCCCTACATTTTAACAATGGTACTGCAGATAAGGAGAGACAGTCCTCCATGCTCCCAGAATTTCTTGCACTGATTGGATTTGTGAAATATCAAACAACCTTGAAAAAATCTAAAACTGAATTTCTACCCTCAATGAAATGTTGGTACATGAAATAAATAAAAAAAAAAAACCACCAACATGAAGACTCAACTTAAAGATCTTAGGGTCTCTCTGGTGAAAAATTTGAGGACAGACAAAAATAGGCCTAAAAGCATATGGGACACTAAGAGTCAACTGCTATCAGAGTCTAACAAAAGAAGAAATAATGATGTTTTAGTTATACCTGGCCAATGATTTTAGCAATAGCCCAGCAACGAAAGCCCAAAAGTCAACATTAGAATCAACACATAGACTATTTCACATAACATGTTCATCTGTTTCCATCCAATTATTTGTTTTACTTATAAATTTCATGCTTAAGAGACTACTTCCAAGTACTGTAAGTCTAAATTTGATTTTGCTTGTAGATGTTATGTTGTACACTTTGGGGGAATTCCTATTCTAAAGAAAAGTAATGATGGCAAGAGATCCTGCCTCACCAACCCAACACAGATACACAGATTTCTTTCTTTCTTTCTTTTTTGGTCATATATCTCTGTGATTGTGTTCTGGACCTTAGCTGCATGAGGACTATTCTCACTGAATGAAGTAGAGTTTAAGAAAGTATGTAGAATGTCCACTGGGAATTGGTCTAAGACCTAGATCTAGAATACTAGATACCAAAATAAATTGAGTATTATTAGATTACTAAATGACCTGTTTTTTTTTTTTCCTATCTTCATTTCTCAATGGAATTGAATGAAATCATTGTAATCAACCATAACAGTGGAGAAGAGATCAGGGAACCACATATAACTGCCCTTTTTCTCTTGTTATTTCCTTTTTCCCCTATATTCCATTGATTTACCTAACTGGTGTTCCATGATTCATCATTCCCAAATATTTTTCCTTATCAAATACACACTTTGCCCTCATCTGCGCCCCTCCTACATCTCTGACAGTAAAATAGCCCCCTTTTTATCCTTTCCTCTGTAGCGAACCCATTCCACATATCACTCTGGACTTCTTTACCTCCTTGACACCCTAGGTTCATACCCCACTACTGAGTATGTGCCACTTTTACACATCTGAGAGCTACGATGACATAACAAAATAGGAATGTAGTTTTCCCAAAACTGTTCACAATGATTATTGATCTTCATTTTGCTCAATAGGCAAGAGTTATAAATAGCTTGAAAAACAGAAGGTAGAATAAATTAATGCTCTCTTAGAAAGGATATTTGTGTACATTCTACTGCCTGTCTCTCCCAAATTTACTCCGCAACATCTAGCTAAACTGCAAACGTGTGAATGTATCTAAAGAATCACTGGAAAAATGGGATCAGCAACAGTAATAAGAGTTTCTACTGAACAACAATTAATGAAAATTTCTGCTTTTTAAACATAAAATAATCAATCTAAAGGGTATAAATTGGCTTGTTAGATAGGAGTGAGATTGTGTGAGTTTAGGTTTAGGCCAGAGCATAAATTTAAAAATAATTTGTTGCTTGAAAATATACCCCTGCTTTTGTATAAGAATTTTATTTTTATGCCATGTACTTTAGTTAATCATGTTAGTAAGATAATTGAACCAACGCTAAATTGATGTTCTCAAGTTACCCATGTAAAACCTAAGAGATATAGTTTTATATTCAATAGCAATAATACAGTCTGTATTACAGAATCTTTTAAGAATTAGCCATCAAGAAATTAGGAGGTCTATCCTAGCAGTGGCACCACCACTAGGTTTTCTAGGGATAGAAAACATTAGTGATATTTTAAAGTTCACTTAGCAAAATTTTAACAAGAGTCTACCATAGTGAGAATAAATAAAAGCAAATACAAGTAAAACCCCTGAAAGTACACAGAAGCGCTCCATTGCGTTACCATGACACCAATTTTGGGAATCCAAGTGAGTTTAAATTCTGCCACTGGCAATGTTATATATAACATGTGTAAAATGCATTCTCAAGTCTAAAATTGAAAATTTGCTGCTTTTCAGCTCTTCTCACAGTTTAAGAAAACAAAAGTCTGCAGGAGAAAAATAATATAACTTGGACAATAAACACTATAGATTTTTGGTATCTTGATTCCGACATTTTGTCCTCTGAGGCTCCTTTGTAACCTTATGTTGCCAAAGAGAATAGTATTTTTCCAAAGCAATACTGAGAGTTGAGACAACGTTACAAAAATAAAGAAGTTCATTAGAATTAGGAAAGCACTATTTCTATTGCAATTCATTCAACTTTTGTAGCTGTGTTTGCACCCAGTTCCACCAGCAACCACGTTCTGCTTCTGTTTTCTAGAGATACACCACAGAGAGTGTTCTGTTTCTGAGCACAGACTTCAGAAACTTGGCAGAGGTCTCTCAGGGCTTTTAATACAAGGATTAGGCAACAAAGCACAGGTAAATGCACATTAGAATAAAAAGCCACTGTAAAAAAGAATGTGTGCCCTTAGCATAGTGATGAGCTCTTAATAGACACTCAAAATATTAAATTAATTGCCAGATGCATTGACATATTCCTATAATCCCAGTGGCTTGGAGGCTGAGGCAGGAGGATCACAATTTCAAACCAGCCTCAGCAACTTAGCAAGGCCCTAAGCAAAATAGCAAGATATTGTCTCCAAATGAAAAATTAATAAATAAATCAAAAGGACTGGGGATGTGGTTCAGTGGGTAAGTGCCTGGCTCAATCCCAGGTACCAAAACAAAACAAAACAATATTAGATTAATTAATTAAATCACTTTTACCACTTCCATATCTTACAAAATTTATAATCAACTTCACTACTTTAGGAGTACCCCCATTTCTCTTTGTCTTTTTTTTTTTTTTTTTTAAGAGACAGGGTCAGTGAGAGAGAGAAAGAGAGAAACAACTTTATTTAGTTTTTCACAAGGTCTTAGTTGTTCCAACACGTAGTTGTGTACGTGGTGCTAGGGTTTGAACCTGGGTCCTTGTGCTTGCCAGGCAAGTGCCGAAACCACTGAGCCACCGCTCCAGCTCCTTCTCTTTGATAATCCACAGGATGAAAATTGAAATGAGTAACTTGGGCACATTTAGATCCATATAAATGCAATCTGCGCCTGAGTTTTGCCCTGTGTATTAGCATTAGAAGAAGGTTAATGGTGCTGGAATGGTGGTTTGATGGTTATGGCGCTTGCCCTGCATGTGCAAGTACATGGTTTCGAACCTCAGCACCCACATAAGTGTCAGAGCAATGAGAGCCATGTGAAAAACTCAATAAAAATTGATTCTCTCTCTCTCACTGTCCTTCTCTCTTAAAAAAATAATTAAAAAAAGGAAGAAAGTTAATAATATCTATAATTACAGTTTCAATATATACTATATGGTACTATATTACCAAGTGCTTTCATCTGGAGGTATGTGTGATCACAAATAATCATATTTCAATTTTGAATTTGTATTTTGAAAGTAACATTGACATTCTTCTTTCTCTCATACCAGACCAATTCCACATTTTTCCCAGAAGTCCCTGGAAAAATAACAAGGACACAGAGCACAACCATCCTAAAACATAGTTCCGCTATTAAGGGAATTTACCTTTCAGTTGAAGGAATGTGAGAGATAAAGTTTTTCGCAATTTTCCTCTTTAATTCCTCCCATGAACTGTGGCAAAAGAAGGGAAGACAGTCTGGAACTGAATAGCTCTCCCCTTGAAATCCATCTTGGATTTAAAGAACCAAGGAAAATAAAAAGTGGCATTTGCTGAACATAAGTTAAAAACAACACATACATCTCCCAGCTTATATATTATATATCAATTCTTATACTAGCTGTGTGATGTGGATGGCTTTCACCTCAGTTTACCAAAGATGAAACTCATGCTCACAAAGATTAGGCATCATGTCCAAGGTCACACTGCTACTAAAGAGAGGGCTATTTCTGAATCAGTGGCAGTTCTTGCTTCTAGGATTTCTGGAAATGGATGCCCAGTTCCCTTCTCAGAGTTCTGTTCAAATAAAATCTTTTAAAAAGATAAAAAAAAGTTTTGTTTTTCTTATTTAATGCAACAATATTTAAAGGATGGAGTAGAATGGGGATTTTTGATGACCGAGAGAAGCTAAAAAAGGGGACTAAGAAGGAACGGAGACCCCTAACCCTCAGGATGTCTGGTAAATAGGAAGGAAGGAAGAACATGTGTACTACTCTTCTCTTTGAGGACTTTATATCAGTCCAAGCAGAGTGTGGGTGAAATCCTCAGGCTTTAAAAGGGAAATTCAAGATGATCCAGTGTTCTCACTATTCTTATTTATCCCAACTAATTGATAATTCAGTGATTCTACTATCTAGAGTGCCAAAATGGGTCTTAACTGGTTTTTAAAAATCAAATATATTAGGTTCAACCATTAAGAAAATACTGTATAGATTAAAAAGCGGTTGAAAAATGACAATTTCGTATGATTCAACCTAATATATTAATGAGCCTTCTGATCTGCTGCTCACTCTGGGTTGTTTTGAACTACTAGTTTGGACCTGTAAAACTGCTCTGACCAAAGCTGATAAGTCCCTTTGCAGGTAGATCATTCCCAAAAGATAGGTCTGTCCCAGAGCTCAGAAACATTATTCAGGAAACAGTCCTTTGACACAGCAGCAGTCTGACACAGTGCAAAGCCAAACACATGTAAACCAAAGTTCCTCTTCTCCCATGCCAAGGGCAGTTTCTCAGGCTAAGCTAGCAGATCTGTTCTTAACTACTTTCACAGCTGTGGAAAGGCTTTAGTTAGGACCTCGGCATAATTTATATTCAGACAATAATTGTGTGAAAGTGCCAGCTTGATTTTTAAAGGGCAGGCCTTCGAGGTTTAGCATAACTAAGCCTGAATTAACATGTCTGCAGCAAGGGCCCGGGCTCACCACACAAGCCAACTCCCGCATACGAGCAACCCCTTGGGTTCTCCACCACATGCTTCAGAGGCCTGCCCTCCATGGCAGAGACAGAATATATCCTGCAGGCTCCCCGGGCTGCAAGAGGCTGAACAGCATTTAAATTTGATCCCTAGAGCCGAGAGGGAAATAGAAAGCTTTCCAATTTCTGGAGAAGAGTTGGAATGAATTGCAGCGGATATCACTGTCATGCCTAGAAGAACGAAGAGGCAGACAAGCCCAAAGAGGACAGAGTCACAACACATAGGAACGCCATATCTCTAAAATGAAAATTGGCTGCCAAGTCTTCTCGGCTAACAGCACAGTGCTGGGCACTCCTGGGAAATGCAGGTTCTTCACAGACGGCCACTTGGGCAATGTTTGCTCTTCAAAGTACATTGGAAATGGACACTTCCCTGCTCTGCTTCTTTCTCAGATTTACAGAGCGCAGTTAGCTTGCAAGGAATTGTTGTGGACTTTAGGACGAGATCTCAGGAATTGAAAGACTAAGAGGATAAGAAATCTCAGAAATATTTAGGAAGAGCATTATCAGTCTGGAATTGAAAATTCTGAGGTGGCTAACAAATCTCAAACACACAAAGCATAGCAAATAAGACACCATTGAGGGAATTATATGGATTTAATTCATAAGAATTTGAGTGAATTTATAAGAATACCAGCTTATAGAAATTTAAATTTTTTGCTACTTTTTTTGAAAGGGAATGTATCTCAGTGACTGTCTATCCCTTCCCGCTGTCTCCATCCCTCTGCACCTGAATTCTTGGATTTTTTCCCCATGTTCACTTTACTTAAGGAGAAAACTCATGCCATTGTTCCTTTAAGGGGGAAGTATCCACAAAATGCAACCTGGATTTATTCACCAGTGCTTTGTTTGGAATGGCCATATGATTTATATTTCTCATTGTGACCTAGGACACTAAAGCAGAATTGGTCGGTCAAGTTATTAAGTGAAGAGAGTCCCTAAGATTGTATTTCAGAGCCTCCTAAAGTAAAAAGCTTTCTTTTCCCCCATTATAATGGAAATAATACACATTCTAATCTCATTTCCTCAATATAAATTTTTCCAAAGGAAAGGAAGTTGGGTGGGCAAAAGGAGAAAGTATATTTATGCCCTCTGCATTCAGATATGTGTACAAACTGTTCTTTGAAAATTGTGTTGCCAGATTCTTCCTCACCAAGGGAATAAACTAGAACTTCTGCATGTTACATGATTAAATTATGTGTGATGGAAAAGAAATATTTTCTTTTCCAAAATTCAGCTAATAAAAATTATTCACATTGATATTTTTATCTAATGCACTTGTTAGGCCTGATCTTAGACACTGTGGTGTAGATATGAAATTTTACCCAGTTAGATACCTTTTTGTCCATCTTTTGATAAAATATGTAGATTTTCTTTAGGAAAGCAGAGTTCATTGCATTTTTGTTCCCAGTTTCTAACTCCTATATTCATACCCTTTGCAGCTCCTCCAGTAGTGGACAGAGAACACTTCCTAGCCTGCTGACGTTGTTTGGCAGTGTTACTGATTTTGATCAGTGGAATGCCAGCAGACATGACATGGAAGGCTTCAGATACACTGCATCAGAGACCACCGGTGCTCCTCAACCACTGCACAAAAAGAAGATGCCCCAGAGAACACGTAGACTCTGGAACAATGGAAGACACAGGTAGCTGAGCTGAAGGAACACCTGACCTGGAGCCAAGCCTTGGTGAGCCCAGCAAAAATCAACCAAATCCCGGCTGCTCCACAGAGACATGACTAAGAAATAATACCTTACTGTTATGTGACAATGATATTTTCTAATTGTCTGTTACTCAGTACCATTGCCATTATTTCTGATGCACAAACCAAATCTTGTAGTTCCTTGTGAGACTTTCAGTAAAGATTCTTCACTGCCACTAAATAAAATGGGCAGTTGACCAAAGCTGGGTCAATGTGATTCTTTCTGCCAAGAATTTTAATCAATCTCAGTGACAAAGACTGAAAAGAGTTGGAGTTGTTTCATCTGAAAGTTCTGAAGAGACTGTGCAATACTTCTTAAAACCTAAATAGTGCTCAACTTTTCTAAGCAACTTCTCCAGAGTTTTCCTTTAGCCTAGTAGGCTGGCACACATTTGCTAAATTCATTCATTCACTTCTAAGTTAGTGATTCTCTGTTTTTGGAAACTCAAAAACATGGTACAAGAAGTCAACTTTTAAATTTAAAATTAATTCATTAAATAGAAAAAAAAAACTAACATTGCTTTGTATTTTTAAGGATTGACCAAAATTGACCATGAGATAGGAGTTCCCTGCTACAAGGGACACTAGTCTAGAAGAGTTAAAAACAAAATGCCTCAATATCAGATAACCTACATGAGTCCTTGATTTGACATAGGAAAGTTAAAGAACCTGACCATGACTATTTGTTCTAGAGGATTAAGAAAATTGTTTCAACTCAAGAAGCATTTCATAGGTGTTATGCTTCTTATTTAATCACTATAGTTAAATATTGTGAAGTTAAAGAGCTCTCTTGAAATGGCATGTACCATGTCAAATATAAATGTAGTCAAAATTATGATAAACCTACCACAAATAAATTATAAAATTGTAACATTTATCATAGACCATGGCATTATTCCTGTTTCCAGCAAAATGATGATCAAGATAATCTGAAAACTCACCAGTACCAAGCAACTAGATATATGAAAAACATTTATTTATTTTTTATTTTTATTTCATTCAGAAATTTGTTGAACAATCAAACAAGCTTCTAACAAAATAATATAATATATATATATTAATTCTGAAAATTAGATTTACCCCCAAGAGCTTCCCCCAATTTCCCACCCTTATCCCTCCCCCCACTTCTTTCCCACTACATCTCTACAAATGCCTTAGGTTGTATGACATTACACCTTATCTGGATTTAAAACATGATAATAGACCTCCTTTCTCAATGGCCAGGGTCTAGCTCCCGCCTCCACAGATGAGTGAAGATATTCAACCCTTGGTTCTCTGGGTTATGCTTATTTCACTCAGCATCATTTCTTCCATAGCCATCCATTTACCTTCAAAGGCTGCAATATCATTGTTTCTAATTGCTGAGTAAAACTCCATGGTATGAATGTACCACGGTTTTTGGATCCATTTATACAGTGAGGGACATCTGGGTTCTTTCCATAATTTAGCTACTGTAATTTGAGCTGCTATGAACATTGATTTTGCTGTGTTGCCGTAATGTGCTGATTCTAAATCCCCTGGAAAAATACCCAGGAGAGGAATAGCAGGATCATATGGTCGGTTCATCCCTACTTTTTTGAGGATTCTCCACACTGCTTTCCAGAGGCGCTGTACCAGTCTGCAGTTCCACCAACAGTGTGCTAGTGTACCTATCTCTCCACAATCCCTCCAGCATCTATTATGAACAATATTTTATAGCATACTTTTAACCTCATTGGTAATGTTTATAGTTACAAGAAATCCTTGGAGACTAATGTTGAAAAGGGAACTTAAATTAGGGGAGGAATTTCATTAGTTGTTAATTTGACTGGAGTGGAATAGGGCAATTAATTCCTTTCCTGAGCAAACTATTTGACTTTTAATACCTGTATGAGTACAATCATCTGTATCTAGAGAGGCAAGGGATTATTAGTGACAATCCCTGAAAAAGTTGAGAGATTTCCCTTCAGTAAGAGTAGATTCCTTTTGGTAGAGACTAAAAACAAATGCATACTTCCTCCCACATTTTGGGTTAATAAAGAACCTAACCAAATAATTCAAAGTAATTCAGAGCCTAACACAGATTTTAAGTTCTAAACCTAACTATAAATATCTATATTCCCACAAAACTTGGTATTAAAAAATATCTGATTAACATATCTTTCAGCATACGACGTAAGCCAATGCAAACATCCACAACTAGCATTAATAATAAATAGTAAAGGTAAACTTAGATTAAAAATCAGAGAAACCCAAGAAAATTTAACCAGTAAATGAGTATGAACATTTAATTTAAATGCATTTCTGGAAAATCTTGCAAATATGGCTCCATAAAAGACCTATAAGCATCAGAGAAATTGAATGAGTCTACACTAACATTTGTTGACCTTGGCACCATGGATTGATGCTTTCAACCAAATAATTATTTAGCATTAAAGATTGTTTCAAGCCTGGTATCATGATAGATGAGAGTCATCCCAGCAATTCAAGAGGCTGAGGCAGGAGGATTGCAAATTTGAAGCCAACCTCAGAAATTTATCAAGATCTTGCCTCAAAACAAAAAATAAAAAGGACCAAGGATAGAGCTCAGTTGTAAAGCAACCCCTGGTTCAATCCCCGGCAAAACACACAAAACAATAGAAAGCTATCTTGAGGGCTGGAGTTCAGAGGTTTCTGTGCTTCCCTGGCACGCGGGAGTACACAGGTTCAAATCCATGCACCATGTACACAACAAAGCAAAACTAAATAAAAATTGATTCTCTTTCTCTGTCTCTCTCTCCCAGGCCCTCTATCTTTAAAAAAAGAAAAAAGCTACCTCAAGCATTGGCGAATATGTAGCAGCATATCTGGCCTCTATCTACTGGATGCCTACCAGTTGTGAGAATTTTATCTCCACGTATTGCTTTTATGTCCCCTTGATCGATAACTCAGCATTGACCAAAATGTCCTTATGTGGTATTTGACTGTATATGCAAGTTCTTTAAAATAGCAAATTCACAAATAACCTTTTCCTTAAAACATCTGTCCCTGAAACTCAAGAGAGGTCATTTTATGCAATGGACATGGCACTGATGTGAAAACTACAGAAGGGCAGAGTGACAAGGGATATAGGTTGGTATGATTTCTTTAGAAAGAAGAAATATTTTCAAAATTAGAAAACTGACTATTTCAATGTACAAAAAAGTACATGATACAGCCTAATACTTTTTTAGAGATATTGTGGGTAAGGGATGGGAGGAATATGGGTGGGAAATTGGTGGGGGGCACTTCTGGGGGTAAATCTAGTATCCAGAAACTATACACATTTTATATTATTTCGTTAAAAATTTGTATGGTTATTCAAAAATAAAAATTTTTAAAAAGTACATGAAAACTGAAAGTATCCCAAGAATCCAAGAATAGACACTAGAAAAATGTATTATCCATCAAATTGATATGCTAGAGGCACATGCAACCACATGGATATATCTCAGCTTGATATTGAGTAAAAGAAGACATAAACAAATAGATATGCCTTTTAGATAAATTTCAATACCAGACAAAACTCACGAATCACGTTACATGTGAGGACAGCACTTGGCAGATGCAAATGGAAAGTAATGATAGAAAAAAGTATGCAGATGGCTACTGCAACCCCGATAATGTTATGTTTGTTGATTTGGGGTTGATGACATAGACATTTTAACTGATACTACTTTGAGTTGAATACTTATGATTTGTATTATTTTTTAAGAATTGGAAATTCAGAATTATTTGATCTGATAAAATGTATCTAAAACTACCTTAATATAATAACAAAATTATTTTTTATTAGTTGAATATGGACTTACAAATGAGGGGAAATCATTATCAAACAATCAAGAACAAGTGTACGTTCACAAAGTTCACCAAGGCTGAAGCCATGTCATGGTTGCCCACCTTGGGATCCCCATGGTTCCATGTTTCCCCCCAAAAGAACCCCTGTGTTAAATGGACTTCTCGTGGGGGTCAGAGATCTCCTTCTGAGTTGATTCCCCCATACTCACTCCCTCCAGTCTCCTGGATATCCTTCCTAATCCCTCCCCACTTCTTGCCCCCCCCCATGTCTCCAGGTATCCTAGGCAAGGATCCCTCTGTTTCAGTAAAAATTCATACATTTTGAGGTTATTATTAGCTTAGCCATCTAACATACTGTTTCCAATTGTATTCTAGCTTCCACAAATGAGAGATTATTTTTTAACAATTGGAAATTTAGAATTATTTGATTTGATAAAATGTATCTGAAACTACCTTAAAATAATATCAAAATTAATTGAAATAACTATAGAGCAACTAAATTGATCAAACAGACTTTTTGTTATTGTGTGTAGATGTGCTTTTTTAAACAACCACTTTTGCGTAAGATCTTCTTGTTGGACTACAGTGCAAATTATCTGTTTTACTGGTAGTGTGTACTTAAATAGTTTACAGATTTTTTCTTTTGTATACAGATTAATGTGATAATATCACATTTCAGTTCAATCTTAAGGATTTGCATGTGGACATTTTGGAGTACAGAGGTATAGCTAAGACCAAACGTACAGACCTTAAAATTCAGTACACACTGCCCAATGGTTTTCTGCTTTCAGCAGCAGGTTATGCCAATTCCAGTTGTTCCACTTCTCTAGCATTTGGTTTTAATCCTGCTTCCCCATTGTGATAGGTGGGAGTTTTATTTTGCATTCTCCTAATAAACATTGTATTAAAAATGTAATATTCATGTGAACATGTCCTTTACACAATATCTTTTAAAAATTTTCCCCCACATTACGAGTGGAGTATTTGTCATTTTCTTTTATTTTTAAAAACATATTCTGAGGCTGGAGCAGTGGCTCTGCTGTTACGGTGCTTGCCTGGCATGTGCGTGTTTGCGAGTTCAAACCCCAGCACCACATACACAATGAAGTCTAGGAGCAACGAAAGTCACATAAAAAACTAAATAAAATTGATACTCTCTCTCTCTCCCTTTCTCTCATTATCCCTCTCTCTTTAAAAAAAACATTCTGAATAAATACTTCAATTATTCTACTGATATTTCCTTCCATTAAGGAGGTTGCTTTTTAACTCTTCTAAAGGTATTTCTTAATCATTAGAAATACTTAATTACATGTTACAGTTTGTCCACTTTGTTATTGCTAATACTTTTTGTCTTGCTGAAGAAATTTTTGCTTATAGTAGGACCACAAGGGCATTCTGTGTTTTCTTTTGAAAGCTTTATTGTTTTGACAAATATGTTTATATCAATAATCTATTAGGAATTAATTTTTGTTTCTAGGCATAATAAAAATATATGCTTTTTCTCTGTGGGTACCAATTGACAGAGTACCCACATAGAAAAGACTATCATATTATCTATGAATGTCAAGGTTAGTTTTACCATAAAAGAGGAAATTGTATTATGTAAAGGCTTGATTCTAGGAACTGTGAAATTTCATTACAAACTTTAAATAACTTTAAAATACATTTTTTATATTTGATAACATAAGTTGTAAAGTTCTATCAGATTTCTCAAGTTTTTCGTTGTAACTTTTGGTGCTTTGCTTTTGAAAGCAAAGTTTAGATACACTTGTCAATTTATTCATGAAAGATTACATTAAACAGATTAATGGGAGAATTAAAAAATCTTCAAATAATGAGTTTTTAAAAACACAGATGTGATATAATCATTTATTTACTTAGGGTTTAATTTTTTCTCAATTAGCACTTCATAATTTTCAATGTATAGTTAGTTTTTCAATATTTTTGTAATATTAATTTTCAAGTATTCAATATTTTATTGTAAATGGCACAGTTTTCTCATTTTTTTACTATTTATTTTTGGAATACTTAAATACAATTGATTTTTTTTACATTGATTTGTATCTAGCAAGCAAAAATTCAATTATGATAATTTGACTACATAAAATTTATGAATTTTCCTGTGCATACTTATGTTTCTTTTAGGCAGGTTTGTATTTCTATTTTTATGAGAGTAAATGCTGCACTATTTTCATCTCACAAAAATTTGCTACACTTTGGAATCAAGATATTATAGCCCCAAGTTTGTTCTAATCTTTGAAAGAGTATGCAAAATAAGTATTACCTCTTTCATTAAATTGTTGAAAGAAATATGTTCCATGTGTGGAATATGGGGAAAACATTTAATTCTTTAACTGACATCAGACTATACAGATGCATTTTATTTTTTTCTCCTAGAAGTTTAATAATTGTCAAATTTATTACTGTGTAGTTATTCATAATATTTTCTTTTTGTTTTTTGATGACAATAAAAATGGGGATTATGTCCTCTTTAATTCTTACTATTGGTAATTGCTATTTTTACTTTTGTCCCCTTAATCTAAGTTTTATTGGGGATAGGTATGTCATATATTACGTTTCAAAAAACAAGCCTTAGTCTATATGGATTTAGTTTACTGCTTATTTGATTTCTTTTGTTGCTGTCCTTGTTCATTTATTTTTTCTTTCCTTTCATTTCCCTTACAATTTTCAAATACTGTTGCTTTCCTAGCTTTACAGCTATAAATTTGCTCCACATTTCTTTTTTATGTACATCTCATAAGTTTCAATATGCTGTATCATCATCATTCATAGTTCAAAATAATTTGTTTTTGGCTTTAAGTTATCCTGTGATTCACAAATTATTTGCAAGTTTATTACATAATTTTTAGTGGACTTTTCTAGTTATCTTTTTCTGTTTTTTCTAGTTTAATATTAACATGGTCATAGAAATTAATTTGTGTTATCTCAATCTTTTCAGATTTGTGGAGGCTTTTTTATGGCTGCAAATGGAAAATTTTGGTAAATGGTTCATGTATACTTGAAAGAAATTTGTGACTCCTATTACTCGTTGCAACTTTTTACATAGCTGTGTTTATTAATTAAGATGAGTATGTTATTTGTGTTCCTCAAATTTCCTCTATACTTAATTTTCAGAGTTGTTATCAGTTGTGTGTAGGTGTCTTAATATGTTAGAGCAGATAACCTTATCTGAGTTCATTTAGTTTTGTCACTTTTTTCTTTGCATAATTCGATGCTATAGTTTTGTCTGCCTGCAGATTTTTTAAAATTTTTTTTAAATTTTTGAACAACCATACAAGTTTTTAACAAAATAATATAAAATGTGTAGAGATTCTGGATATTACAATTACCCCCAGGAGTGCCCCCCAATTACCCACCCTTATCCCTCCCTTCCCCTTCCCACAATATCTCTTAAAAAGGATTATGTTGTATAGCATTACATCTTATCTGGATTTAACACATGATAATAGACCAACTTTCTCATTGTCCAGGTTCCAGTCCCCACCTCCACAGATGAGTGGATACAATCGACACTTAGATCTCTGGGTTAAGCTGATTTTGCTCATCATGATCTCTTCCATAGCCATCCATTTACCTTCAAAGGCTGCAATATCATTGTTTCTAATTGCTGTGTAAAATTCCATGGTATAAATGTACCCCAGTTTTTGGATCCATTCATCCAGTGAGGGACATCTGGGTTGTTTCCATAGTCTAGCAATAGTAAATTGAGCTGCTATGAACATAGATATTGCTGTGTCACTCTAATGTGCTGATTCTAAATCCCCTGGAAAGAGTCCCAGGAGTGGAATAGCAGGGTCCTATGGTGGGCTCATCCCTAGTTTTTTGAAGATTCTCCACACTGCTTTCCAGAGGGGCTGTACCAGTCTGCAGCTCCACCAACAGTGTCCTGGACCTGCCCTCCACAGCACTGCCTGCAGATTTAACACTGATTCTTTTTTGTTGGATTAGTACCTTTATTGACATAGATCTAGGACATCTTTCTTTAAAGTTGATTTAACATCAGTATAACTGAACTAGCTTATTTTTGTTTAGAGATTGCATAATTCTTTTCCATTCATTCATTAACCTCATTTTATCCTTATATTTAAAATATTTCTCTTAAAAGTATAATATAATTATTTTAGTTTTTCAATATACAGCCAGAATAGCCTTTACTTCGACTATATAACACACTAACATGAAATATAATTACAGTTTACTTCATATCTACTCTTCTCCTGTTTGGTACATGTGCTTTATGTTTCTATTTTCTTTCAAGTTTCTTTAGCGTAAAATCAAATTTTTTATTTGCTCTTTGAAATACTGTGATTGTTCTTTTGCATTTCTTGCAGTAGTCATGCTGCATATTACAACATGTGTCATTCACGTATTATGGGCTAAGAAAAGTTTTTGTTCTTAGTATTTTCTGATGCTACCTAGAAATGTAAAACTTTTAATTAAGTTAACTTTTCTTACATTTGTATCATTATAGTTATACCTTTTAGGTCTAAATATAATTTAATCTTCAAGATTATTTTTTCAGTAATCTACAATATTTTATATTTTACAAATTTACATTTTTTTGTGTTCCTCATTCCTTACAGTACTTTCATATTTCCATGTGTGATCAATTTCCCTTCTCTTTTAGTTTTCCCTTAGTGGAAGTCTGCTGATGACTAATTGCCATAGTTTTGTAGGTATCAAATTTTATTTTATTCATTTTTTTGAAAAATATATTCAGTGTATAGAAATATTAGATGGTAATTATTTTCTAGAAATGTCATCATTTTCTGGCTTTCATTTTTCCTTCTATAAAACCAAGTATCATTATGATGTTCCTTTGAAAACAATGAGATTTTTATTTTCAAAATACTTCTTTTTGTTTGTGCCTTTGATCCTCAGTGGTTTTACTATTACAACTCATAGAATGGTTTTCTTTGAATATGTCCTGCCCAAACTTTGCAAAGCTCTTTGAATTGGTTGGTTTGTATCTTTGGGCAAATCTTGAATATTCTCAGTCATTTATTCTCTGAATATTGCCTCTGACACATTTTCTCTCATATTTTTGGAGGTGTTCTAATATTTATTTTAAAGGTTTTTGTTATGTCCTTGTGATTCTTGTACTGTTCTGATTTATATTGTACTTTCCATTCTCTTACACTCTGAATTCAATATTTTCTATTGACTCTCTTTTTAAGTCAATTTATCCTAGGTCCTGCTTTGTGTAATCTGCAACTAAGCTCCTCTCTTGATTTTTTGGTTATGCATAGATTTTTTTTTAAATTATGGAGTATCCACCTGATTTTTTAAATAGATGTATATTTTGGGGATATCTATATTTGTTGAATATTTTCTCTTTGATTTTTTTCATATGTTTCTCAATCTTTAAAAGTTCAATCATAGTTTAATGTCCTACATGCCAACTCCTATATCTGTATTATATACATGCCTGCTTCTAGCATCTATTTTCTTTTTATTATCAATATATTTTTCCATTTTTCATGCTTATCAATTCTCTATTATTGTCTAAAATTATCTTTAAAAGATCTAAAAGTAGTAGATAATGCTGTTTTTCATCAAAATAGAGTTCTTTTGGATTTTGTGAAATAATGTTATACTAATTATCTCAATAATCATGGAATTTTTATTGACATAAATTTTTATTGTTACTCTTTATACTTTTGAAATGGTTAGAAAGCAATTATAATAATTATTTTTAAAGTAGGTTAAAATAATGACAATGTAAAGAAGTCATGATGTTATATTGGTCATTGCCCTCACTGATTTAGATTTTACAAGGTTTAAGAGGGTAAAACTATTGAAATCAATGGCAAAATAAGCCATTCAAATGATATATACCCAGTAAGTACTTTTGATCCTTCAATTTATATGTCAATTTTCAATTATTAGGTGTTGAGTACATGACTTATACAAAGACCAGTACCTTAAAAACTAAGGCCACAATACATTCATAGAAAAGAATATAAATAGGAAGAACTAACTTGCCACTTGAGACAACATTGATGCATCTAGAAGGCATTTTGTTTAGTGAAATGGCCAGACACAGAAAGACAAACATTGTATAAAATCATTCAGATGTGGAATCTTAAATAGTTAATCTCTGAGAATTAGAGAATATTATGGTGGTTACCAATGAAGGGGAAGACATGGAGATGCTATACAAGGATCCAAAAATTCAGTTAAGTAGAAAGAATTAGTTCAAGAGACCTATCATACAGTGTGATAACTATAGTTAATAAAATATATTGTAGTTTTCAAAAATATCAGGAAGATGGAAATTAAGCATATGCATCAAAAATAACAACTGTGTTAGGTAGTGCTTATGTTCATAAAACAGATTTAGTCATTCTACAATACTTGTTTCATGACATTATGCCCTACATAGTAAATGCATGCAATTTGATCTGCCAACTTAAAGAAAATCCAATGAAAAAGAATTGAAATAATTCAGATAATTCCTTTGAAAATTCAAAGGAAAAATAGATTATGTCTCATGAGGAAGTCTTCAAAGAGCTATATCATTATTTACATCAACTCTTTCCAGATCAGCTGAATTTAAGAAACCTGGAAATGGGGATGAGGAGTACACAAAAACTTGAAATCCTATCTCCTGTCTATTCAAATCCTTAGAAAAGAAACTCAACTCCACAGAAATTTTCTACTAGTTCACAGAAAAGTTAATGATTTTAAAGAGTAGTAATTATTAGTAAGCATATTTCATTCATTCATCTCATTATATTGAAGGTTTAAAATACATAATCTTATAACCTTAAGACATTGATTAAGACCTATAAAAATTAATGACATGATTTCCAGAAAATTTCAATAATTCTATTAACTTTGGGCTTATAAATTCTATTAGAGTTGTAAAGTCATCAATAACATTACCATCTAGAGAACTCACATGCCAGTTCTCCTGATGTGGACTCAAAAGAGTATGTTCCTACATGAATGAGAGCAAATTCTTGTCAGAAAAGATGCTCTAGTTTAAGCATTGTTGGAGTTTCCTGTATATCATAAAACCTACACACAATTTATCACATTGAAGCATATAGCTTTCAAATAGTCGAAGGAATGCATAATGTGACAAAGATGAACAACAATGAATTCAATAAAGTTGTTTTTATTTAGTCTTTAAAGTCTCTACTCCAAAAAAGGATGTTATTTTTTCTTTTGGTAAAAAAAATTTCACCAAATTAACTACATTCAAGTGTACAGAGTTCAAAATTGTCAACCAGGTGAACATTGCTGTGAAACAGAACACTGGAATTTTTTCATCTTACAAAACTGAAGCTACATCCATTAAATAACAATAAAGTTTTAAGGAAGATGAACTGTCTCTCATTAGAGACCATGGTATACATCTAATACGACAGAATTTTTTAGCACCCAGATATACTTTTGAAAATTTTAATCAAAATAGCCTAAATCTTTTACTACATTATTTGAATAAAATTGGTAGTAGGTTCTAGTTCACCCAGAACAATTACCTGGATTATAGGCTGACACCAATTTACTTTGAAGCAATGCACACCCTTGTACAACTTGTCCATGCAGAATGCTTTGTAAATAGCCACTTCCATATAGATTATAGCGAAAGTTCACAAACTTAGGAACAACAATGATCATAAGATGATCTTCATGTGCAACAATTTAGAATGAAAAGATAATTTTAAATGGTTGGAGAAACTGAAATGTTGAGGAAAAATGGCAACTGGAGGAGGAATATCTGCAAATTAATCAAATGCCTATGTTGATAATAATTTTTTAAAATATATTTTGCACATTCATGGGAAACCTGAGGTAGTAAACACTACACAGATGAGACAGATATTTAGAGTCATCAATCAATCTGCTAAACCAAGCATCTAACTGTAAAAGGAGTTTCCTATGAAGAAACGCATGGGAGATCTATGAGAAGTTTTGGATTTTGTGTAGCTATCATTTCATTAGCGTCATAGCTATATATGTAGTGGTAGTCATGAACCTACTGTTGGATAATAGTTGAGAGGAATAATGTGGCTAACAGAGAAAAGAAAATACAAAGTATAATCCACTAAGCACCTCTGTTTCTGTCTGCAATGACATCTAACCACAAAATGACCTTCAGAGGACCATAACTGTTGCCTCACATACATATACCCACCTTTCCAAGAGATCCTATCTTTATCAACTCTGAATAAGAATCATGCAAAAGGGGAATTTGGAATTATTGTTGCCAGGTTAGTTAAGAGGCAAAATATAACACAAAAGTTAACTGATCCTATCTTACCTAAAATTATAATCACATTTACATTTATAATTTGTATTATTATTTAAAATAGGATTAAGCAATACTTTCATAGTTTTATTTTTAATAAAAAGGAAAACATAGAGAATAGCTCTTACACAGATATAAATTTAAAAACTTACAAAATTTAAACACTCTTCCAAAATTCAAAATGCTTACACTTAAAGGGTGTTTGTGCATATATGTATATGCAAAAACGTTAGCCTAGAAATTAAAAGTAAATTTTAGTTCATTTAATAATTTTTAAACTTTTTCCTTCACTCTAGAGATAAGAAATTATTGACCAATAGCATAGAAGTAGAAATCATATTTTATAATGTTTAGGACATAATTATATTAATTTAGCCTCTGGAGAAAATCTTGAATTTTAAAACTATCTGATATTTTAGGTTGATCTTAATACTGGTATTTTACTTCTTTGAAAAACCATATGTGAATTATTCAGATTGAAACCACAGAAAGTATTAAGCTAAAATATTTTAATTTTGGAAAGTGAATATTTTCTAGTAATCTCATTCAGCATATCCAGCATTATTGCTATACACACTGTACCCCGTCTTTTCAAATTTTCCTCTATTTAAGAAACAGGAAAGGGAGAAACTCCATGTACCTTGTTGCTCTGCAAGTTCTCCTGCCTGCACTTGTCTAAGAAGCTGCCAGAAACTTTGATTTGTTTGTAATCCTTAAGCTCTTTAAAAGGACCTTGACATCCTGCTTACCTTCTTCATTCCAGCTACCTATTAAACATCAGACTTTAATGATTTTCTAACTATAACTGTAAAATTGCTTTGTTCATCCTTCTGATGTCACAGTTTTTATAACACAATTCTTCCCTTTCCTTATTTGCTCTGGGGTGACATTGAGGGCACAGACATCAAAATCCTTTTTGTTTTCAATTTGATTCCCTGGATACACAGAGCTCCTTCTAGCCTCCGTATGTTCCCTCAAATTCACAAAACTGCCCCCTGACTGTAAGTCATTATCCAAAAAAGTCATTTGGTGAGCTGATTTCCTCTCTCATGCACAGTGCATACAAAGCACCTCATTATATCTTGGCATGGCCTAGCACACTGCAGAGACGTGATGGCCACTGAGGAGACTGTTTTTCAGTTCCGATTTCTTTATCCTTTCACATGCACTCCTCTAAGGAAAATCATCTCCAGGAGGAAGTCTTTCAGTCATCTGAAATCGAAATCTCTCTCCCCTAGCCCCCACTACTATAACCTGCCTCGTCTGTGCCATACCACATTCATCCAACACCTCTCCATGAAATTACTCCCACATCTTTTACATTTTTTTAGGAGGAGGAGGAGGAGGAGGAGGAGGAGGAGGAGGAGGAGAGAGAGAGAGAGAGAGAGAGAGAATTTTATTTATTCATCTGGTTTTTGTTTTTCTGATGCTTAGTTTTGTCTGGGGTTTACCCTGGGTCCTGGTGAATGCCAAGCAAGTGCTCCAATTGCTGAGGCACTGCTCCAGCCCTCTTACTCATTTTTGAAACTTTAAAAGAAACCATTTGTGATATAGAACACTTTCGCACATATTTATTGGCTTTTTGAACTATCTCTTTTAAGAATTTTCTATTTAGTTCCATAGCCCATTTGGGTTGTTTGCATTTTGGATATTAAGTTTTTTTGAGTTCTTTGTGTATTCTAGATTTTAGCCCCCTGTCAAAATTGTAGCAGGCCATGATTTTCTCCCATTCTGTAGGTTCTCTCTTGACCCTTGAATAATTCCTTAGCTTTTCAGAAGCTTTTTAGTTTAATGGCATCACACTCATTGACTCTTGGCTTTAATTCTTGCACTATGGGAGACTTGATGAGGAAGAAAGTATCTATACCAAGATGTTGGAGTGTTGATCCTATTTTTTTCTTCTAATAATTGTACGGTTTCCAGTTTAATTCCTAAGTCTTTGATCATTTTTATTTGATTTTTGCACAGGGTAAGAGATAAGGATTTACTTTCAATTTTCTGCATATGGCTTTTCAGTTTGTTCAGCACTATTTATTGAATAGGCTGTCATTCCTCCAAGCTGTATTTTTGCCCCCTTTATCAAATATCAAAGATTTGACAAAGATTTGTGTGTCTGTCTCAGTTTCCTCTGTTATATTGCATTGATCTTCGTGCATACTTTGATACCAATACCACACTGCTTTTGTTGCTACAGCTTTATAGGATAATTTCAGATTAGGTATTGAGATTGAGATACCTTCTGCATTTATTTATTTATTTAGTAATGTTTTGGCTATTCTGGGTTTCTTTGTGTTCCAAATGAATTTGAGAATTGATTTTTCTATATCTGTGAAGAATGACATTGCTATCTTGATGGGGATTGCATTGACTCTGTACAGAGCTTTTGGCAGAATGGCTCTTAATTATATTGAAAGACATAGAATGTCTTTCCATCTTCTCAGTTCTTCTTCAGTTTCTTTCTTCAAAGTTCAATACTTTTCATTATAGAGATCTTTTACTTTATTTTTTAGATTGATTCCCAAATATTTTACTCTTTTTAAGGTTATTATGAATAGGATAGATTTCCTGATTTCTACTTGGGATGAATTACTGTTGGGGTATAGAAAAGCTGTTGATTTCTGGGTGTTAATCTTTTATCCTGCCACTTTGCTAAATCCATTTATAAGCTCTACAAGTCTGAGTTTTTTGGGTCTTCTAGGTATATCACATCCTCTGCAAGTAGAGATAGTTTGACTGCCTCTTTCCTATTCGAATCTCTTTGGTCCTTCTCTTGTCTGATTGCTCTAGATAGGGTTTTGAGGACATATTGAATAAGAGAGGTGAGAGTGAACAGCGTTGTCTTGTTCCCTAGTTTCGTGGGAAGGCTTTCATTTTTTTCCATTTGTATGATGTTGGCTGTGTGTTTGTGGCCCTTACAAAACTAAGGCAAGTTTCTTTGATCCCTATATTCTCCAGTGTTTTGAGTATAAATGGGTATTGGGTCTTATCAAAGTCCTTTTCTGAATCAATTGGAGATGATAATATGGTTTTGGTCTTTAATTCTGTCTTAAGTGATGAATCACATTTATGGATCTGCATGTGTCGAAACATCTTTGCATCCCTGGAATAAAGCCCACTTGATCATGATGTGTTTTTGATCTTTTTGATGTGTTTTTGGATTCAGAATCACTAGTAATCAGAGAAATGCAAATCAAAACTACGATAAGACTGGAGTGGTGGCTCCATAGTTAAGGTATTTGCCTGGCATATGCGAAGATGCAGGTTTGTACCCCAGCACCACATACACAATGAAGTGTTGGAGCAATGGAAACCAGATGATAAACTAAATAAAACTGATTCTCATTTTCTGTCTTAGAAAAAAGAAAATCTACGTGAAGATTTCACCTCATTTCAGTCAGAATGGCAAAGATGAAGAATATGAACAATAACAGATGCTGTGGGGGTTGTGGGGAAAAAGGAAGACTAACACACTGTTGGTGGGACTTAAAACTGGTGCAGCCACTCAGGAAAGCAGTGTGAAGACTCCTCAATTAGGGATGGAACCACCATTCAACCCCGCTATCCCATTCCCAATCCTGGGTGTCCCAAAAGAGCTAGAATCAGCATACTATCAGCATACTACAGAGACACAGTTACATCAGTGTCTACAGCAGCTCAATTTATAATAGCTAAATTATGGACACAACCTAGATACCCGTCACTGCATCAATGGATCTGAAAACTGTATGTGTGTATGTATATACACACACAATTCAGCTATTAGAAAGAAAAATACCATGGCTTTTGCAGGTAAATGGATGGAAATGGGAAAAATCATGCTGAATGAAATAAGCCAAACACAGAGACTTAAGGGTCGAATGTTTTCTCTCATGTGTGGAAACTAGAGTAAAACCCACAATAGTATGAAAGTTATTAAAGTTTATTTAACAGACCCAACAAATTCAAAGTAACATATAAGCTGTTGGAACCATAGGTATGGAGAAAAGGAGAAAAGAAAGGGAGGGAAAGAGAGGGGCTCTCAATACTGTAGGATACACTTGACTCCCATGAGAAGCCAAATTATACTCAGACAGGCATTTAAACTAGAAATTTCAAAAACTAACATCCATGTATATGGTCATTTATATCTGTAACATGGGGAATTACAGAGGGGACAAAAGAACAGGAGTAGGTAAAGGAGGGGAAATTCTGACAAGGATCGGGTTTGTCATTACATGTCATTACGTGTGCATGTAAGAATATGTTGCAATGAATCCCTGCAATATGTAAGACTATGTTGAACTCAAAAAAAAAAAAAAAAAAAAGAAAAGGAACCATTTGTATTTAGTAAGCTCTTTTCATGTATTTCTCATCCTGTCTGGAAAAGAATTTTATTGATCCATGAATGTCATGACATTTCCAAGGTGATGGCAGTTACAGAATTTTTAACATGGGCAAGACTTGGTCTGGGACAAGGCAGAAGACAGATGAGGACCTGGCAATAATACACATTATGCACCACAGAATACTGGGCTATCAGAAAACATGTGTGTGCATGTGTGTGTGCGTGTGTGTGTATGTATGTGTGACAGCAAGGTTTAGTTATCGATCAACTCCTTAAAACTGAGTTGAAAATGAAGCAGTAAGGAAAAAAAATACTTACTCCTAAAAGAAAGATAAAACAGGTGCTACAACTGTAGCTCCGTGGCTGGGGGGGGGGGGGGTCCTTGCCTTGCATGATGCCCAAGGTCATGGGTTCAAACCCCAGCACAATGTATACAATAGAATGACAGAGCAATGAAAGTCAAATTAAAAACTAAATAAAATTGATTCTTTCTTTCTCTCTCACTGTCCCTCTCTTTTTTAAAAAAAAGAAAAAGAAAATAAACATTAAAGTTGCAGGCGAAATTTTGAATTTAGATCTGATATGTTATATCAGTGAACAATAATTTGGTGGAGTATATTTCCATGCCGTATGCAATTAATGTGTTCAGGGATAATTATTTTGTATTGTATTATTCAGTGAGAGATCTATTTCTTTTCTATCTAATAAGAAATGAGAAAATTTGTAGGTAAAGTCACATGAGTGTTACATTAAATTATGGGAAAGAGATACTTATTTAAGACAGTTTGGTGCCTAAGATAAATGCTGAAAGTGAGATGAAAGAGGAGTGAGAGGGGACATTGGACATTTATTCAAGCTATTTGAAGAGAGCTGAAAACTCAGGGGACATAAAACCAGTAAAATCTAATGAGAAAAGTTTATTCTTATAGAGAATAAAATATTTTGCTTTGAGTTCCCTGAAATAAATGAAAATGAAATTATTCTTGACTGTAGTTTAGCAGAAGGCTTATTGACCTTAACTTCATAGCAGTTAGATAAAGAGTTTATAAAATGCCTATCATCCACAGGCCCAAGGAGCAAAGACTCCTCCTGCTAAGAATAACTCAGGTTGTCTACTTTTGACAAAAGTTGGCTGCTAGATTTCCTTGCAGTGCTGTTTAGTTAGACCATTCTACAAATGATCTGTCCCTCCTATGTCTATCAGTAAGGCATTTTCAAGTAAAAAGTCAAGGTGTTAGTAATTTTCAGTGAACAAGCAGTCTTGGCAATAAGCAAAAAAAAAAAAAGCGTGAGGGAAGAGCAAAACTCAACAATGCCTAATCTATCCTGCCTTGTAGCAGCCTTAATAACATGAGAGTTGATCAGCATTTTCTAAACAACACCATATCGATCATTTTTATCAACTTTTATTGCTGTACAGATATCATAGCAATGTTTCAGTCACTGATTGATTTTAGATATACAGAGGACATGCCAGCAAGGTTCAGTAAGAGACCTACTCCAGATCTTAAATCTATTTCCATTACAATAATAATCACCATGGCTATTTCACTTAGTTAACACTATATTTTTCAACTTTAATACAACAAAATGATGTAACAAGAAAATATCCTTTTTAATATTCAGACATATCAATTTTGTCCTGATAGGTCATATTTAACAATTAAAGAAAACTTCTTCATGAAGTGAACAAGAGTAGTCTGGGGAGAAAGAATGTTCCTTAATTAGGTTTTGTGAAAAAGTGTCAAAATCTATCTCATTTTTTTTTTACTCATCTTTTTTGTGGCTGTGACTCAAGGACCTGTCAAAACAATTTTAGGAGGAAAAGTATATCTGGGAACTCATAGTTTTAGAGGTCTTTGGCCATCGAAGGCCAGGTCCATTCTTTGGGACTCGTGGTGAGGCTGAACATCCTGGCAGAAAGCGTGGGTTCCGGAAGTTAAGAGACAGAGAATGACTCCATGCCAGATACAAAATATATACCCCAAAGTCATGCTCCCAACAATCCACCTCCTCCAGCCACACCCTACCAGCCTACAGTTGCCAGTTAATCCCTAGCAGAGGTTTACTCACTGATTGAGTTAACACTCTCATAACCCAATCATTTTAGTTCATTCTTCCTGGATTCTCACACGAGCTTTACGGGGACACCTTTCATACAAACCATAACATCATTCTAATAGTAGCTAGCTGTGGAGAATTCTTAATGTAATCTGATAAATGTACACTGAGCATATATTATGTTCTGGACAGTGTGGTAGTGTTTTTTCATATACACAGCTGACTGAAGCTGACTTCTGGACATCAAGAATATGGTAAGAGTGACTGGAGTGGTGGCTCAGCAGTTACAGCACTTGCCTGGCACGTGCAAGGATTCAGGTTTGAACCCCAGCATCACATATACAACAAAGTGTTAGAGCAACAGAAGCCACGTGAAAAAAAATTGATTCTCTCTTTATCTCTCACTCTCTCTCTCCAAAAAAGTAGAGTGGACTTTTGTCATAGAATTTCACGAATTGCCTTGACTTCCTTCCAGTGAGTTCTAATATGTATATTATTTTTATACAACAATTATAGGATAATAGAGCAGATATTTATTTTCCATTTCATGTTTACAGGTGTTATAGACATTTATCAATGTAAATATCAAAGTATCAATATGAGCTTGAAAAATCATATTGAAAAATCACAAATTTGGGGGCTGGAGAGGTGGCTCAGCACTTAGAGCACTTACCTTTCATGCACAAGGACCTGGGTTTGATCCCCAGTACCACATACACAACTGATTGTCAGAGAAATAAAAACCAGATGAAAAATAAATAAAATTGATTCGCTTTCTCAAAAAATCACAAATGTATTACTTCTAGGGAATTAACACAAAAAGGGAACTTATTCTCACTGTTTCTTTAGTGAACCTTTGAATTCTTAAATTTATTAATCCAAAGTCAACTTTATTGGCAACCTTGAAACTAAACATCTTTATCTGCAAAAAGACGTGACCAGCTTGCTTGCTAGGATAGATTTTAGTTCAGTTGAAAATGAGTTTTTCAAATGTGTACTTTATCAACAGGAGCTCACAGTCCTTCCCTATGAAAAATACCAAAGCAAGTCCAATTTGTCCACAATGGGCAGGGCAAAATTTCAGTTCTCACCTGCTAGAATGGAAAAGGCCGAAATAGTCAACATAGGCAAATCCAGACATTTCTAGGGCAGCATATGCAGCGTCTAAGCTTCTGCATGTCTCAATGTGCCAAGGCAAGGACTCACTGTTCAGATCACTTTGTGTGTGACAGTCAGGTGAAGGGACAGTTGTTTTCCAGCCACCAGCCCCACTTAAACACGCTTCATCCAGCGTCTACACAGAGCATGATCATTCTTACATCAAAAATTTTATTATTTGTAGGTTCAGTGCGATCGAGCGTTGCATCAGGGTTGCAGCTTATTCTCCCCTCATTTCCCCCTATTTATAGCCTCACTCAGTGACAGGTCTGGTGCACAGGAGTGGGCTCTTACTCAACACATCTGCTGCCCATGTGTTGCTGAGTCACACATACTTTTTCCCTTTCAAAAAGTAACAAATATTTATTTTCTCCTTGACAGCCCCACAGAGTTGTTGTAACAGAGGAAAAACAAGTGAGATTCCATTCAGCTTTGCTCATAAAAAGATCACTATTGATGCTTATGCCTTTGCTACTAAGAGAGTTGAGAAAGCCTTGGAGCTTGTCCAGAGTAGAGTTAATGAAAATGATTAGGAAAAAGAACCTGTGGGGAAAGGTTGAAATATTGATAAGGACCAGAAAAAAATTTTGAATTATAGATTAAATCTTTCAATCAAAAGAAAAATTGAAAGAATATCCTACAGCTGAGATTTCTCTAAAGCAAATATTTGTAAACCTCAGAGACGCTTCAGGGAATGGATAAACCCCCATCAACCACACTTATCCTGAATTTTTACGTGAGCCTGGGATATGATCAGGCAATATTACCTAAGGCAAAGGCATAAATTATATTTTACTCAGGACTCTGTCAGAGGGTAGAAATGCAAAGCTTGGACATTTTGCTCATTTTTGTGATTTTCTATTATTAATTCTTTAAAACTTCAAATTGCAACATTGGACTTACATATCAAACCATGTCTGAACTCATGGACGTAGAGTGAAAGTAAGTAGATAAACCTGCATCCTTTCCCTAAATCGGGTTTATAATTGAGCTATACTTTAAACTTTATCAAAGTCTTATAAATGAATGTCACCCTGATTTGATTGACTGAGCTTTGTTTCACACCCGTCATAAAGTGGCCCAAAATAGCTGCTGGAAAACACTGCAAGCCTGCTGAGTTTTAGCAGTCATCAACTTTATATTGTCACAATTTCTTGTGGGTGAGTTCTAATTAGGTTTATTTATTAACTATAAAATCTCCTGAAAGAAAATTTCACAAATCATAAGGTAGCTATCTTCTCTTGTCACTTCTTACAGAAGACTGTACATCTAATCCACTGTCATTAAGGATCATTGCTTAGAAAGGAATTTTATGAACTAGGAAGATTGACTTCATACTGTGACAGTGAATTTGCCTTTTCTTCATACTGGCTTCTTTGCTGTCTTAATTGCATGTGTGAAATCAAAAACATTCACAAGATAGGCTCTACAAAGGCATATTTGCTGGCATAATGATCACTTTCTCTGTATAATCTGGTAATGGGCTTAGCATGGTAACACACATTTTGCAAAAAAGGAAAAAAACCTCCTGCTATCAAGGTGGCCTAAATCAAAAAGAATGTTCGCTGACGTGAATATCAGCTGCTACTTCATGACCTTGATTGCGTTTAGATCACCTACATTCCCGTTGCTTCAGAAGAGCCCACATTATGCTAATGACCCTACTTCCCAAAATATCTAACCCTCTCACATCTAGTTAAGCTAGTGCAGTACCAAAAGCATATATCACCAAAATGCTCAGGTGCTTACAGAAAATGCATCCTTCCCAATAAGTCATTTTGGCTTGCCACTGCAAGTGTTCATGCATAAAACATACAAGCTGAACTTAAGAATTTCTATGAAAGTATGTGTCCCAGAATATTTTTCATGACTTTAAAAGAATGTCCTTTATATTGTACACCCAATGTAATTTAGGAACATAGCTTTTGTTAAAATATATTTAAATATTTCAAGAAATTAATTTGCTACTTATGGCTTAGTTCATGCAATCTGAATTAACTTTATGCTAAAAATCTAAACTCTCTGTGGGATAGGAAATTTAAATCTCCAAATTCAAATCTGTTTTCCAGTCTTAAAAATCATCTGACAACTCTCCAAATGCAAAGCACACATACATTTCAAAAGTCAACCTTGAGGGAATATAAATAGAATAGAGAGAAGCACCTTGCTGTCTCATCATGTGTGCAAGTGGCATAAAGTGTTTCAGAATCTATTAAGATTAATCTTTTAAACTAATACTCTGCGGTTCAAAGGTTATTGAGATAGGTTCCCTTCATACCTTGACATGTTTTATCATATCTCAAATGTGTCTTAAGGGCTCATGTATCATCTGATGTTTATCTGAGTTATTGGCCCATTCTATTCATAGCCAACTGAAGCCATTTCTTGTCAGACAGAAACTGATAAAACGTCAATAGCATTCACGAACCTTTTCCAGTAATGTAAATATCCCAATGGTTACACAGTAGCATTTTTTTTTTCCTGAAAACTTTGTACTTGGGTTTTGTAAAATACCTATTTTCAAAGGCAGATTTTTAGGTGAATAGCTAAGCTCATGGTACTGTGCCTTTGAGAGCTAATTAGTAAGAAAATCACATGATACACTCTTGGAAAGAGAATTTTTAAATATGCGTCAGTTTAAGCCAGACTCAGGGGTTGAGGATTTAGCTCAGTGGCAGAACACTTGCCTATTATGCGCAAGGCCCCAAGTTCAGTCCTTAGCCCTGGGAAAGAAAAAGCCAGACCCAGAAAAGCAAAGGTCCAGTGTATTTTGTGACAGGCAGAAGCTGGCTCAAAATAAGGGGGAAAAAATGAAAAAGAAAAAGAAAGGTGGGGAAGATTCCAGCAAAATAGAAGAAAGTTCACTGGAAGAGGCAGGGAATTAAGGGGGCTAGGAGAAGGGACAGGATAAAGAAAGAACAGTAGAACATATCTGACCTGACTTTCTTATATACGTATGTGAATATACCACAGTGAATCTCACCATTATGTATATCCACAATACACTAATTTAAAAACAAATCTGTAAGCAAATAGCAGAAAAATCAGTAGAGGAGAGGAAAGATAACAAATGGAGGGGTGAGGAAAGAGGAAAAAGAAAGCACTGGGGACAGAATTAGGGCAAGTTATATTCCATGCTTTTATAATTGCATCAAAATGGTTCCTAATTTTATGTATAACTAAAAAGAACGAATAAATAAAAAATTTAAAAAATAAAAGAGAGAAACGACATGAGCAGAAAAGTAATTGTGGAATAAGCATGAGCAGTAAAGGCAGCAAATGTGGGTATCTCAGGTTTCAAATATTTTTCTCAAAAATTGGATTTTGGCAGAATTCCCAGTTTATAATTTAATTTCTTTATTTCAGTGTACTTTCATAAAACTCCAAACATGATAACACATTGCCTTTTTCCTAGTGTAACAGTCATATAATTATTTTCTGTCTAAAGTGAAATTAGATTCTGATAAATGGTGAAGACCTAAAAAATGAAGTGGACAGAAAATTTGACTTTTATCACTGTTATATCTCATGAAATTAAATTAGATTAACAATTAAACTACAGGTAATCTACACTTTCAAGGATATGTGTAGAGCATTTATTGGGAAGATAATTCTCAGTAGGAAGTTTGTAGTATTACTATTTCCTGAGTGCCTCAGAAACTCAAAAACAAGAAGATTACTAAAAATTTTTTTTCCATTTATAAAACCACAATGAAATATCATCTCATCCCAGTTAGAATAACTATTATCAAAAAGAAAACAAATGTTGGGAATATGTGGAAAAGGGGAAATTCTTACACACTCTTGTTGGGAATATAAATTATTAGAGCCATTATTAAAATCATTTGGATATTCCTCAAATACTTAAAAGTAGATCTACCATATGATCCAGCACTCCCACTATTAGGTACACATCCAAAGTAAATGAAATCATTATATCAAAAAGATATTGCACTCCCAGGTTTATTGTAGCACTATTCAAAATAGCCAAGGTACAAAATCAACTAAGGTATCCATCCATGGGTGGAAGGATAAGGAAAATATGGCATATGTCCATAAAACCCTGTCATTTTCAGCAAGATGGATGAAACTGTTCAGTGGAATAAGCCAGGTATAGAAAGACAAATACCACATGTTCCCACTCATTTGTGCAAAGAAAAAAATTCCACCTCATAGAAGAAAAAGTAGAAAAGTGGTGACTACAGACTGGGAAGGGTGGGGGAAGAGGGGAAAGAAAGAAGTTAAATGAGGAACACCAGGGCATGGAAAGGCTTAGTTCTGGTTTTCTATAGCATGGCAGGGTAACTATTGGTTATGACAATCTATGATATATTTCAAAATAACAAAAAAAGAGTCCAACACACGGAAATGATTACCATTTGAGGATATGGGAGTGCTCATTACCCTGAGTTGATCATCACATACCATATACATATATCAAATTATCATCTGTACCCCATGAATATATACAAATACTGTGTCAAAAATGTATTTGCTGGGGGCTGGAGCGGTGGCTCAGTGGTTATGGTGCTTGCCTTGCATGCACGAGTACAGGAGTTCAAATCCCAGCACAACGTACACAACAAACTCTCAGAGTAACGAAGGCCACGTGAAAAACTGAATAAAATTGATTCTCTCTTTCTCTATCTCTCTCTCACTGTCCCTCTCGCTTTAAAAAAAAATTATTTGCTGCTATAAAATGATCTTCAGCCTAGAAAATATGATTTTTCCTTCACTAAAGTAATCCAGCTACAAATCATAATTCTAATATGTTTATCCTTAAACATGGCCCATTCCTTCTTCCAGTGACTGCTGCTTACCTATGAGTTCCTGAAGGCTAGAGCTGACACAGCTAGGGGAGTATGACAGTTGACCCCAATTGTTAAGGACTCTGTATTCAGCAACAGCACAGACAATAGAGAGCAATTTCTTGTCTTCAAAAATATATATTCTTGAAGCTCACTGCAGGTGCCAAAAGCAAAATTCAAGGAGAATTTAACCAAAAATTTACATCTAAGGAACAAAAAGGCATCTTCTTTTTGCTAGCCATTGGAGACAAAAGCAGTTTTCCTAGAAAAAATAATTTATTAACATGCACTATCAGGTTAAAATAACGAAATGATTTTATAAATAAAGAATGTCAAGGAATGCCTTTTGATTACAATAACTGTTCCAAAAATTATTTATGTATACAAATTACTGAATATGGACATACACATCTGGAGTAAAAGTATTAGTATTGCACCATAGCAGGTCTTCAGTTACACATTTACATATCACATTCCTAATAGTTTGGGAAAATATGCAAAAACATACAAGCAAATAAAACATTGAGGAAAAACCATACAATTGCTTGACCTACTATCAATCCCTCATTTGAGTATAAGAATAAAGAAGAGAAGAAAAAATAGGAGAAGATGATATTAGTATAGGATGAGGATTTTGTTAAGTGATTATGAAAACTATAAAGTTATATGCCGGGGCTGGAGCGGTGGCTCAGCAGTTACTGTGCTTGCCTGGCATGTGCAAGTACGGGAATTCAAACCCCAGCACCACGTACACAACAAAGTCTCAGAGCAACAAAGGCCATGTGAAAAACTAAATAAAAATTGTTTCTCTCTGTCTCTCTCTCTCTCACTGTCCCCTCTTTCTTAAAAAAAAAAAAAAAAAGTTATATGCCAATATCTAATCTATTGGGAAAGCAGATTTCACAGTATTTGTTATTAATTCTAAATTCATACATCTGATCAAACCTAAACTTTGGAATGGGTAGATGAAACAGATATGTGAAGAAAAAGAAAAAAACAGGAAGAGAATTCAAAGAAAAAAGCTAAAGTAAATACCGTAATGTATTTCTTCTAAAAACACAATTACTCATTATGTCTACCCTAAAATCCAACAAGAATCTGTTAACTCTGATCAAGAATAGATTAGTCCAGTCTAGTATTGCTAATTATTACACCAAGGTCCTTGCCAGGTCATTCAGTTAACAAAGGGAAGAACTGAACGTTCACTGCACTAGAGCTGGAAATGAATTTGGTTCTGCTGCTGGGAATCAAGTCTTCCTAAGCACCTGCCAGCATAAGGTAAAAATGGTTAGACATTAACCTATGATTGAGAAAAATATCTAGAAATCTCAGAAACACCATATGTACTTCAAGGAAATTGGTAATTTATCCCACAATCTCTACCTCGATACTTCATCTAACTCTTATTACCCTAAGACTTCTTTTTTCTTTCCATGAGCTATTCCTTTTGGAGAAGTTGAAAAAAGATTACTGACCCTAAGCATGCCATATGGCTTATGAAACTGGCCATTGATTGTTGTACTTTTCTCCATTTTACCCCTGCACTTTGCTTACCTGGGGCTGAAGTATCCAGAAGCATCCATAGTGTATCCAATGACAAATTCAACTTTACGTGAGGAAGAGGCACATCTGCCTGTAGGGAGCTTTCTGGTAAGTTGGCCAGAAAAATGAATTTTCTTTTTGTTAAGATTCTACCACTAAAAAGAGGTAAGAATCAATAACGTAATAATTGAAGAAACAATGGGTTAGAGAAGAAAAATTACTAAAAACTATAGTGCTATTCTGTATTTTTATTTGCTAAATGCAATGACCCAATTCACAAGAGAAAAATGTAAATTCTTTATGAAATATAGCAGTGGATATTTGAGGTAATTTGGATTTTATATTAGAGATCACAGATGGTAAGTGCATGCCTGATAGGTAATAATCTATTTAGGGAATAAACAACTTTGTTCCATTTTAAAAGTATTTATATGTTTTATTTTATGACTAAATATTATTATTGAGCTAAAATAATTTATACAGCTACAAACATGAAAACATTAACCGAAGATGTAATTCAAGCAAGAGCAAGTATCACCTGTCAGTTGGCTGTTATGAAAACAAATTATAATTAAAACAAACTTAGATTAATTCAATTTCTTTAAAATTCTTTGCAAATACAGTGCAGCTATTTGAGAAATGAAAACTAATTTGACTTCCATTACTCATAATTAGCATTTGTTAATAGGTGAAAAACTTTTAAACAAGCAATAGCATCCCTTTGCTTCTGAAAGTAGAAAAATTGGCTATTATTTCTTTGAAAACAGTTGGCCAGCTTAGGTGGCTTACCTAAAGCAACCTAGAATTTTAAAATTTTGCAAAGAACCTAGCTGTTCTGGATTGAAGTTTTCTGGAGAAATGCTTTCTATTTTCTGTTCCCATACATCCCATCAAAGGACTACCACAATACAGTGCGTGAAATGTTATGGTAATTTGAATACCTTCTATTATTTTCATGGAAAAACCAAAGTGTAATAGGTAAGGAAAGTATTGTCTGCCCTTTCAATTTTACTGGTGCATAAAATGTTCACTCAGAGAATGAGACTAAATAGTGAAAGAGAGTCATTTCATGCCTAATACCTGGTTAGAATATAATTCCCTTTTTACATTTATTTTTGAGAAAGGGAACTTTACTTAACACTCACTGTGTGATTCTACTGGATTGTAACAGATTTCCGTTTACTCTCCAGTTGTGGTGCTCACAGTATTTAGGAAACCTCACTCACCATCTCTGAGGTTCAGCCATGTCATTATTCCTCTCTCTTCTTGTTCAAAAGCTCTTTAAATCCCTTTTCTTAATACAGATTCCCATAACTAAGAAATACAAAAGATAGAACGCTAATCTTTCTGCCCCTCATTTTTTCTCACTAACACATTTGTAGCATACAGCAAAACCACTCCTGGATTAGTGCTTGTACTTTAGCACTTTCCTATCAGTACTTGCATAAAATGAGCTATAAATGCTTCATCCAAAATAGATGGTGACTTTTTAGGCTTTATATAGCTACCTTTTTAATATGTTAATCCATAAAAGTTCTCTTCATTTGAGAAACATTGAGATCAGGGACATTATGCTTTTGAAATAATTTTGTGGATCCCATAAAAAAAGTCCCTGTGACATTATAAACAGCATGAAGCAGAATTTGGACTAAATCTGCTCAGCACAATATCCTAAAGATTGCAGAGACTTAGAGCTAATTTTTGTGTGCAGGTGCTGTGATTATGTTGGTTTAAAACAATAACAGATATTCACTGGCCAAAACCAAGTGAATGCCCCATGATGTTAATGCCTGTTTTTTAAGTGCAAAAATACATTTATCAAGTACTATGTATGCAAATTAAAAAATCTAGTACTTCTAAAATAAGTTGTATATATTGATTATGATATTTACCAGAAAATAAAATGAAGAATGAGAATTATAAAAATGAAGAAATGAGAATGATTTTTTAGTTCTTCCAGGTGGTAACCCACAATATCCAGTTGTCTCTCCATAAGGATGTAATTTTTGTCCCCCAACATTCAGGTGTTTTTCATCATGTATCTCTTTCTGTGGGAGTTTATTGCTGCCCTAAAATACCATTACATGTACCACACGCTCTGACAACCATTTGCTCATCTGGTACACAAGACTGAGTGCTTATTTTGGGAAGCTCAATGTGACTTCAAAATTCAAAACTAATGATATAGTAGTAGTTTCTGAAGTAAATACTATTTTTATATGCATTTGCCAATTTAAGACATTTCATGATAATTTCAGCTAACAACTGGTATAAACAGTTAGTGATCTTTATTTTACAAACTAGGGAATGGGTTAAGAAAAGATAAGTAATTTGCCTGAAATTGTATTTTCTAAGAATATGAAAGCTACAATTTGAATCCAAAGTCTGAGTTTTTAGCCTCTCTGCTCACTGAATTTCAAGAAAACCTTTAGTAAAAATTCACCCAATGGTTGGTTCTAGAAGATGATCTGTTAATCAAAGAAGTTGGTTAAGGTATAATTTACCTTGAAATTATCTGACTAGACTGATAAAAGACAGACAAGGAGAACAAAACAAGACATGAACAGGTTTGTTAATATTTTCATACTTTTGAAACTTTTTCTTTCAGTGGTATCCTATTTTGTATTCCCCACAAAGCAAGCACTGAAGTAAGGATTACATGAAGGTGGTTTATTTGGAAGATGATCTCAGCAGCACAGCTAAGAATGCAACAAAGGTGATTTAGAGAAGTGAGAAAAACCAAGAGAGGAGTAGATTCAGCTGTGGCAGCCAAAATGCAAAAACATTTGAGATTCTCTGAGGAACTGTGTAGTGCCTCAAAAGTGCCCTTAAAGGGGTACAGAAACTACCTACGGTTTTATTCAGATTCCTGTCTTCATTGGATCAAAGCTGCCCCTTGAGTTACTAAATCTGTAGCACTCTGGGTGGCCTTAGCCCTCTACTGAGAAAAATTCTGTATTCCTAGAGAAATCCCTTGGGCAGAGAGGCAGGGAAGTACAGATGATGTGGGATGTCATACAGGTGCTGTGTATTGTCCCCCAAAACTGTAGCTGAACACAGAGAGGCTGTGAATGGAGCCTCATGCATTAGCGGGGTCTGCTACTGCTAACAGGGTCTGCTACTGCTAACAGGGACAGGGGAAGGTCCCTGGTTGGAATTTCTCATCACTTTTCTTGCTAAAACTGTATCTATTCACATTATCTAAAATTTTTTCATGCCTTTAAGGTAAAGTGAGAAATTAAAGACAACTTTGAAAGCAGAGCATGGAATTTTTAGGTGATTTATAATTCTTACTTTTATATACTTTTCTAAAGCTTTTACGAGGCTACCCAAAAATGCTATTTCTGTAGAATGTTCTTAGGTAAAATGTCCCATAATAAATCTCACTAACAGCTCAAACAACTTTCCTTCATTTTTCAATATTTCAACAATATACAGAATCATTCCTTTAAATAGGGATTACTCTTGGTAAATATACAACTTATCCAGAACAGTGGTAAAGCATGAGTCATCTAGATTTCTACTAACCTTGGACATTAGGTAGTAACTTTACCCAAGTTGAGACTATGGGTTGACCTTATGGGTTTGTTAAGTGGAAATTGCTTTTAAAAAAATCACTAGTACTTTTTAAAAAATCACTAGTATTTACTGCTGTGTTGTCATGGTTATTTGCATTTTATGAAAGAAAACACACATACAAAATGATTCAGAGTGCCCTAGCAAGACCACAGTACTGCCATGTGCACTTACACTCAGATCACGCCAGGGCACACTTCAGGCTAAATAGCAAGGCTAGTCACCCATTCATCTGAGCAGTGAGGCAATTAGATATAAAAGGTTAGTGAATTAAACAAACACTGTTAGGGATTGATGTGTCATAAATTCGGATAATTGCAGACTCAAAGACTGGAATATATTACCTTCGTAAGAATAAACCATACAAGATGAATACTAGGTAAAAACAGAACGTGGACAAGTCTCAGGCTTGCTGTGCTCTCAATTCTTCAAACTTCTCCCAGGAATAGGCATCCTGGCCCTTTGAGTCAATCAGTGCCTCAGACACTCCTTCTGCAGCATTGCATTGTCCTTAGGAAGCAGGGGCTCCCCCCAGGGTTCCATTTCTCAGTCCCACTTGCATGTAAGTGGGGCTACATGATGACTTTCTTTCTTTCTTTTTTTTTTTTTTTTCTGGAAAAGGCTTTATTTTCATTTGGTCCAAGGCTTGGGAGGGGCTCCACGGTTGTTAAAAAGCTGCTTAGGGGTTGGAGGGTGAGGCTTGGGCCAAAGCCCTAATATCAGTAGATGCAAAGGAGCCCCATCAAAGGCCACTGGTCTCCAGGGCCGCCTAGTCATGCTTGAGGGTGAGTCTTTTGAAGAGATACTCGCCCAGGCCAGCCTGGGGGACCCCCAGCCGGTGGAGGTTAGTCAGGTGATCCCCCATCTTCTTGATGAGCTTTACCTCCTCACCCAGGAAGTGGTTCTCCAGGAAGTCACAGAGATGTGGGTCTGTACGGGTAGAACCCAAGGCATGAAGATCCAAAATGGCCTGGTTCAGGTTCTTCTCCAGGGCCAAAGCAGCTTCCATGGCATCCAGAGTGTTGCCCCACTCATCTTGAGAAGGTTTCTGCACATCCTGGAAGAGGGCGCGGCCGCCGCGCTGGTTTTGCATCTTCAGGAGACGCTCGGAGGCCTCGCGCTTCTCCTCCGCCAACTTGCGGAAGAAGTGGCCCACGCCCTCCAGAGCCACATGGTCGCGGTCAAAATAGTAGCCCAAAGAGAGGTAGGTGTAGGAGGCGCACAGATGCAAATTGACCAGGTGGTTGATGGCAGCCTCCACCTCGGTGGAATAATTCTGACGAATCTGGGAGGTCATGGTTGGTTGGCAGTAAGGAGTTAACCACAAAAGCCGGAGTTGGCTGGTCCTGGAAGAAGGAGATGGGCCCGAAGCTGGTCCCGGAGGTTGCAAATGGAGACCAGATTAGAAAGCGGTTGGAAGCTGAAATAAAGAAAAGTCCCCGGGTCTGTTCCGTTCAAACACTGTTGAAGCAAGAGACAGATCCGTGGGACCTCTGGATGACTTTCTAATGATAAAGTGGACAGAAGCAATGTATATTTTTCTAAGTCCAGATATTGAAAAATGAGTGTATCTTTCCCCCTCTCTTTTATCTGTTAGCTGAATATCAAAGCTTAGGGTAACCAGCAAGATGACAACTTTCAGCAGCCTGGTCTCTGCATGAATGAATGAAAGGATCATGATACTTTCCTGGCTCTACTCTCTGACCTGGAAACATTTGAAACAATGCTAGATGCTCCCCAAAACCATTTCATTTTCTTCAGCATACAAGATTATAATGGTCAGCCTTTTTGTTCTTTGGTTATGTATGTATCTAAGAGTTCTGGATAACAGAATTGGGTTGAATTAATGTACACTATTTCCCTTTCCATGATTCTATGCTCTTAACATATTGTCTCTTAGAGCTGAATGTTAAAGCTGGCAGGGGCTGGAGCGGTGGCTCAGCGGTTACAGTGCTTCCCTGGCATGTGCAAGTACACTGGTTCAAACCCCAGCACTCACGTACACAACTAAGTGTCAGAGCAACAAAAGCCATGTGACAAACTCAATAAAAATTGATTCTTTCTCTCTCTCTCTCTCTCTCTCTCTCACACACACACACACACACACACACACACACACTGTCCTTCTCTCTCCCAAAAAAAAAAAAAAATAGCAGGGAGATGCACTGACTAGGTGGAAGAATTTGCAGTGAGTGTGATTTGAGTCCTTAACAATAAGTCACTGAATTTTAAGGTTGTTTATGTCAGTCGTTATCTTATTTTGAATGATGCAGAAATTGGAAACTTGGAGTTGGATACTGCCACAAAAGCATGAAATGTGTGGGATCAAATTTATTGTCAGATGGAAGAGGATGAGGAAGCAGCCTTCTCAGGTAACATGGCTGGAGGCTCCTACTACTACGTACCTAACACACTTGACACACCAACACCTGCACCCTGTGCCTGCTGAACTTGTCCAAGGGAAAAATAGTCACTAATAATATGTCTTGGTTGTTTTTGCTGTGTTTGGCAATACATTTTAAAGAAGAGACAGACCAAGCAAAAATTGGATAGGTTTGCAAGCAAAAAGGAAAGAAGATTAGAATCTAGAAATACAGGACTTTCATTTCTCTTCTAGATGCCACATAGTAAGTGACATTGTTCAGAAAAATCTTTAATCCAGTGAAATTTCTCAGTTGAACAACATGACTCAGCTTTATACCCAAGTTTGAATTAAGGATTCAACTTCCTAAAAGACCTGGCAGCCTCAAGGGAGCTGGTATGAAGCACAGTCAGAGACAAGAAGCCAAGAAATAAAGGAAATGAGCACATTTGTGAGCTATACCTTTACAAAAATGAATGTTAGGTGTGGCTATGGCACTTGGGACTGGCGAGAATGAAATAGATCAGTATATTCTATTTGTAACAGATTTGATACTAATTGTAACAGAATTCTCCTGACCAAAGAGAAATACCCAAGCTTGGTTTAAAACAACAGAAAATTTGGATTGAATATTAACAACCACCATCAGGCTAAGAAACAGGCTTCAAACCTGTGCAGTCTTCACCAAGGACACAGGGAGATGACAGGCCAGGAACAACTCTCACAGGGCAGAGCCAGATACCCCTAGGAGCAGTTCCTATCAGAGAGTGGAATTAGGATGGAATCAAGAAACTTCCTCTTCCTTCAGGATAGATAGCCATCACCATGTTTACCAAGCTGGAGTCAGAATTTTTCTTTACCAACGTGTATTATGAGGAACTCATTCTTCATTTTTTCACATAGCAATGTTATTGTGCCACTGTTGGGTTTTGGGGAAGAGGTCAGATAAACAGTTTTTTTCAGATTCTGTTCAGGAGCTGCCTCCACACAAAGATAATAAGTCTTCTGCAGATTCTAGACTTTGAGCTGGAGGCAATGAGTGGATGAACTTGGGGTTGTCTTCTTCACTGGAGAGGTCATTAGAGGATTTTATGTGCAGAAGAAAGAGCGCAACAGATGCTTCATCCTAGAAGGGCAGACTTTGGTACAGAAAATGTTAAGCATTGGCCTTTCTTAACACACAGGAAGACTACACTTTTTCATGTATATTTTTGAGTTTGCTGAGGTCATGTTGATTCCCAATTTGTGAGTATGCATATGAGTAGAGGTGATTTATGCCACTTGTATATACAGTCAAAAAGCAACTGTGCAGTCCTCTATGCTTTCATCCCTTTTGAAGAGATATTAGAAACTGTATTTTTTTTTTTAGAATAACAGAGCCAGGTGGTATCCAAAATCTGGGTCTATGAACAATTGTATAGAGCAAAGAACCATCTTGTCAACACATTGAATTGTGTTACAAGAAATAAATGTGTATTTTGTTTTGCAAGTAGATGTTAGAATGATTTAGTACAGCAATGTATTAATTTCCTAGGAATGGTGTGATAAATTGCTACAAAATCAGTGGCTTAAGATAACAGGAATGTATTCTTTCATAGTTCTGGAGATGAGACAACCAAAATCGAGGGACTGACAAAAGCATGCCCTTTCAAAGGCTCAAGGAGACTGTTCTTCCTTGCTTTTTTCAGTCTCTGGTGGTTGCTGTGATTTTTTGGTACTTGATGGCCTGTAGATTATCAGTCCAGGCTTTTCCCCCATTCACACGTTCACTTGTCCCGTTTGTGTGTCCTTCAAATCTTTCTCTGCCTTTCCAATGACATTTCTCATTGGATTTAAGGCTCACTTTTTGGCCCACTAAGAACATTTAGCTTTTTCAATTAAGTTCTCAAGCTCTGCTATACATTTTTTCCTAAGAAATATTAATTTTTGAATTCCTGAAGATGGCGTCCTGAAGCGTGACAGCATTCGCTGGGGCTCTGACTCTGACTGGGAAAAATCCACTGCATCAGCAATTTTCCAAGGTACGTTCAGGGGAAACTATATTTGATTGTCTACTACTAGTTTGTGAAGCTTTTTAATAAGGAACCGAGTCTTAGGAGTTTCGCGAGAAGGGAAAAAAATTAAAAAAAGAAACGGGGGGATTTCCCCCTCCCCCCACGGGCACATAAGCCCGCCACTGCGGACAGTCTGCCAGAAAGAGTTCTGTCTGCCCCCCCTCCCAGGATTACTGGTACAGATCCTTGCTTGGTGTTTGCGGAGCCTTTCTACGAGTTTGGAAATAGCAAGTTTTTGGCGGTTCTACCAAGAACGGGAACAGTAACCTTCTGTCCCGCGGTACGCTGGACACATTCCCGACCAGCTCCAGGGACAGGAATACAAACGGCAGCCACCGATCCAACGGGTATGATCAGAAACAGATTCCATCGCTAAACCCACCCTGTCC
>PVKS010004868.1:0-89629 GCA_004027875.1 Aplodontia rufa | reverse complement strand
AGACAGAAGCAATTTATTTTAGTTTTTCACATGGCCTTTGTTGCTCAGACACTTTGTTGTGTATGTGGGTGCTGGGGTTTGAACCCGTGTACTCAGGCATGCTAGTCAAGCATCATAAGCCAGGCTATCGCTCCAGGCCTCTTCATAATGTTTCTATATTGTATATTTTATGATAAGAATGTGTTAAATGTGTCACTGAAATCTACCTTAACTTAACAATATATCCACTCAAAATTAATATAAAAACTTAAAAGCGTTCTTGTGGGAAAGTGAGTTGTGTTACCTATGTCAGTTAAAGATATATTGGTAGTAGTTGTGGGAATGTTGTAGGAGATTGAACTAGATTCTTGTCTGCTTTCTAAGTTGTTAACGTCAATCACCTTTTTAGAATTGTGTTGTAATACAAATAATTCATCTTTGTCCCACTTCTTGGCACAGTTCCCAAGAAACTGTTGGAATATCCATTTTGTTAAAAGTGTCTTGTTATTCATGATGATCCCTTTTAGGCCACACCTGAGTTTATGACACAAAGGTGTCTTGGTGGAACTCCTAAGTAACCTCACAGTGGGGCTATACATCGGAAAGACCAAACAGTTGATTCAGCAGTCAGACCCTAAGTCTGCTCACCAGCAGGGGAGACTTAGGGAAATCTGAAAATTGAGTTCTCTAACAACTTATATTTTGATGAGCTTTCAGATTATTTAAAGACATTCATGTGCTGGGAAGGTGGCATGCCCAGAGACTTTGTGGAAGTTCTTAGCCTTTTCCACACTTCACCCTATTCGTCTCTTCCATTTGGTTCTTCTGTTACGTCTTTTATAATAAAAACTGATAAGTTAAATGGAACTGGGGCTGTAGATCTGTGGTAAAGTGTTACCCTAGTATGCATAAGGCCCTGGATTCCATCACCAGCACTGGCCCAGGGGTGCTGGTGGGGAGTGTAATTGAGTTTTGTGAATTGTTCCAGTAAATTATCAAACCATGGGTGTCATAGGAAACCTCCAGATTTGTAGCCATAGAAATATGAAAGTAGCCCGCAGATCCAGGCTTGCAGCTGACCTTAGTTCAGGATAGGACAGTGTTGTGGCGATTGATCCTTAAACCTGTTGAGTCTGATGCTAACCTTGGATAGTTTTTGAATAGGATTGAGTTGTTGCCCACACAGTTAGTGTCAGGAGAAAAGACACTATCATGTTGACTAGCTCATCCTCCACAGCATTAAACCTAGCAATATCTGCACAGTAAATGCTAAGAATAATACATTTTGCCCAAATGAAAGTGGTTTCTGTATTTAAATTATGCTTTTGACTATATCAAGTAGTAGAAATGGGGTTTGTTTAACGTAAGAGCCATTTTTAAAAAACATTTATAAATCAAGATTTGGAGCATAAGATTTAGGTGAAATTTTTATTTAAGTTTACAAGTCATTGGTTTTTGCTGTACTCCAGAGTTGTTCAGGGGGCTGGAGTGGTGGCTCAGCAGTTAACGGCTGCTTGCCAGGCATGTGTGATGATGCATGTTTGTATTCCACCCCCTACCAAATATTGTTGGAGCAATGAAAGCCACATGAAAAACTAAATAAAATTGATTTTTTTCTCCATGTCCCTCCCTCCTCCTTAAAAAAAAAAAAAAAGTGCTGCGCCCGTTACCACAGTCAATTTTATATTTTATAACATTATCATTAACGCAAAAAAACCCTATACCCATAAGCCATCACTTTGTCATAGTTCCCCCAACACACACACTGCTGCAAGCCCTCATCAGCCACCAATCTATTTACTCTATAAATTAGTCTACTTAGTACATATTATAAGCATAAGACTATAAATTGGATTATATGATGTGAGTGGGTTTTTCATTGCCAAATATTATTCCATTTTAAAGATACATCATTTAGCCATTTATCAGTTGGTGATAAGTTGGCATGCTTTTACTTTGGTATTGTTAATATCTGGTTAAATAACTCAAGAGTGTTGATCATCAAGATACGCACTGACCAGGGGCTGGAGCGGTGGCTCTGCAGTTACGGCGCTTGCCTGGCATGTGTGAGTACGCAGGTTCGAACCCCAGCACCACGTACACTACAAAGTGTTGGAGCAACAAAGGTCACATGAAAAACTAAAATAAAAATTGCTTCTCTCTTTCCTCTTTCTCTTCTCTCTCACTGTTCCTCTTTCTTTTATTTATTTATTTTTTATTTTTCAGGGCTGAGGACCGAACTCAGGGCCTTGGGCATGCTAGGCAAGCACTCTGCCACTGAGCTAAATCCCCACCTCTTTCTTTAAAAAAAAAAAAAAAGGCGCTGACCAAACTGCATTTTTGTAGAAATGTTCTAATCCAAGGACCTGTGATTATCTGCCTGTTTTTGGAGGAATGCAGCTAGGCCCACTCATGATTTATGGCCATTGCAGATTCTCTAGGGCTGCATTTATGCAGCAATGGCAGAGTTAAATAGAACAGCAATCATATGTCCACAAGCCTAAAATATTTATTATTGGCTCCCTGACCTCCTGACCTAATGTATTATGGATTCTTTTGGTTGTTTTGTTTTGTTTTGTTTTTTGCTTTGTTTTTTTTTTTTTAGGAGAAAATCGGTTTTATTTATTTTTTCATCTGTTTTTTGTTTCTCGGACATTTAGTTGTGTGTATGTGGTGCTAGGGTTCAAACCCAGGTCTTTGCTCAGGCCAGGCAAGCACTTTAACCACCGAGGTACCACTCCGGCCCCTGGAAATCTTGACTTGAAATAGCCTTCATGTTTATTAAATATCCTTTTCTCTCTTTCTTGTTTTTGGGCAGGCAGAGAACATCTATAATGATGAAGATCCTGAAGGAAGTGTGGATCCTGAAGGACAGGGGTCCTAGATGTCTGCACTTGTGTTTTAGACTCCCCTTTTTCCCTATCAACCCTGAGATTGATTTAACACTGGTTTTGAGACACAGACTTTGTTCAGCTGTCCCTTTATTATAGGTACCACCTACAATGCTATTAGCCCAATCGGTGGGTGTTTTCTAAATATTAACTGGGGACTTTATTCAGTAAAGCCAGACTTATTTAAATTTTCTTCAGAAATTTTCTAGTAACAAACCCAGATCTAAAGTAGCTAAGAAAGGGGAATTAGGTGTGGTTATTTTTATTCTTCAGCTGTATCCCCAAGTTTTTCAGACTCATTAAATAAAAGCTAGAGCAAGTAAGGAATAGAGCCAAGCGAGGTAGGTCTGAGCCATGAAGTATAAACACAGCAAGTTGTCGTTTTTATTCAGGAATTAGGGGAGATTCAAGTCATAGATTCCTACTCTAAAATCTTCACATTGACTTTCCAGGATGCACATTTTCCTACGTAGACCAGTCTCCTCTTGGTTTCTTCAGTTAAGTCAAAACTACGTGTTCCTCCTTCCCCATATATTTTTGCTTGTTAGTGTATTTCTTGAGCTGTTTTCATATTATTCCTTTCCTTTCTGTGAAATGGTTTTTGTTATGTATTGTTTTTCTTGTGGTTTTTTTTTCTTTTTTTTTTTAACTTGGGACCACCAAGTTGTAAAGATGTATGTTTTTACCTGACAGTTGTACCACAGGTGTGCTGTCAAGTTGAGAAGAGTGAATTGATAGCTTGTATGTTTTTAAAATTAAATTAATCCTTGATAAGAGTTGCTTTTTTTTTTTTAGGAGTTGGTCCTTGACCACTAGTTTGATACCATCTGCATTTTGGGTGACCTGTTTCACCAGCAGGCCTGTTACTCTCCATGACTAACTGTGTAAGTGCTTATAATGGAATAAATTGCTTTTCTACATAACCCTATGCTGCTGGGCTTTATTTCATATGTGACATCCATCAAATACCAGTCCCTGCTATCAAGTAGAATTAAATATAATAAGAGACCCAGAGATATAGAAAAAACATAAGACACTGAACTAGAGGTTCATAGACTAGTCTGCAATAAAATGACTTCTTAAAGTCTGACTCCAGAGAACAACACAAGGGGTTTTTTTGTTGTTGTTTTAAGTTTTCAAGGCAGTGTAATTTAAGACAATTTAAATTTGGAAAAGGTTCTTAAACCTTTTCACACAGGGTTCATTCTCCCTAGTATGTTTTTCACTGGAGCCTGCACTTAGAGGTTAGAAACACTTGGGTCCAAAGGCCTTAATCACCAAGTGCTATAACCAGATAACATGCCTGGCTCTTTCTAATCACTCAGTTTTGTTTTGACTCCAGTAGACTCAGAAAACACTTCAAGTTTTAGGGGAAATCTGAAAGTCTTACACCATGAGATTCAAATCTATATTGATTCCTTTTTTTTTTTTATTTTTAATTTTTAATCAGTTTTTATTGAGTTTTTCTCATGGCTTTTGTTGCTCTGACACTTAGTTGTGTGCATGGGTGCTGGGGTTCCAACCCATGTACTCGCACATGCCAGGCAAGCGCTGTAACCACCAAGCCACCACTCTAGTCCTGTGGTTCTTTTTCTTGAAGTCATTTGTTTCAGGGTATAGTGAAAATTATTTTGACACAATTTTAAGAGTGTACCATGTGAGTATGTATAGCCCTTAAAAAAAGTAAACTTCATAAGAGGATTCGTTTAAAATCTTTACACTCATGGCACTAAAGAATTCTAATTATAAACCCATATAAGGAAAGTCATTTGCCTTTTTGACCCCAGTTTTGTCCCAAACATGTTTTTTGGTTTGGGTAAACATATAAGGCAAAATACATTTGTAACAGAACTGCAAGATGTGTCCATACATTCATCCTTTACTCAGTCTGCATGTGAGGGTTGCTACTGGTGGATAGAAGGCGTTTTTCCATTCCTCAAGGCATTGAGATCAGTACAAGCAGCCTACAGAATAGGATCCACCTAAGTGTTGATTGGCATTCTGCTTCCAGCTACCACTAGGATCTTTTAAGCAGGTCAGCCAATATATATAATTTCCACAGGGTGAATTTCTTGCCAGGTTCTGGTACTCTGTTGCCTTGTCAGTTTGGGGAGAATTGTGTCAAAAGAGTACTTAGTGATCCTTTGCTAAGAAGGTTTTGTTTCTGGATTACAGATTCGGCCATGTTTCTAAACAGCCCCTGTAAGGTTGAGAAAAAGACAAAAAATTGTTTATACCTTCTTCAACTTGAAAAACAGAAGTTTGTGACAATGAATTTTCAAAGTTTAGTTAGTACAGACTATGTTGGGGAGTATAATTTACATAAGACTGGCCTTGAACTTAATCCTCCTCCCTCAGCCACTCCACCTTGCCTGACTAGTCTCATTTCTTTAGGTTGAGCATTTTCTTTTTCCATGCCCACACAAAAGTTCAGCAGATCATTGTCCCCAATTGGAAGGTTATGATAATCCAACAATAAGCATAATAACTAGATAAGACACAGTAAAAGTCCTAGAAAGTTAGGAAAAGCATCAGCTAAAATAGTTGCTTGTGAATTTGTATCTAAGATGTAAGTTTAACTAGGAAATGAAGAATAAAATGTGTGGGCATCTATATAGTATGCAATTGACAGTTTTTTGTCCTAGGAATCAAACCCAGAGGCTTATCTGTTCTAAGCATAATGCTTTTACCACTGAGCTATACTTGCCCAGCTCTGACAGACTTCTTAATTTCTTTGGGGTCTTTTGCAGTACTAGGGATGGAACCCCAGGTCTCATACATGCTAGATAATTGGTCTGCCACTGCGTTACATTACCAGCCCTGTGGTTGGGAGGGGAAGGTTGGTTGGTTTGGTTTGGCTCTGGGTATAGAACCCAGGACCCTCATGGACACTAGACATAGTACCCTATCACTAAGAGAATAAGAACATAAAAGGTAAAAGGTCATGAGTAATGCATTGGTCAGAAAAATGCCTTCAGTTTTGCTAGGCCCTAAGAGTTAAAAGTCTGAAGTTCAGCTTCCCCACTTTTTGTTTGTTTCTAGCTTCCTCACTTCTAATCAAAACTGTAGCTTTGCATATTTTATTATATAAGGAAAATAACAGATTTGGTAATTTGACATTATGCAATAGTATTGTCCTTCAGCCTAGAAACCTATCCATGCTGTTTTTTTTTTAATGAGCGTTACTTGATAATTTAAGCCCTCTTGATGGCCATCACTGTCATGGTTTCAATTTGATAGCAGAACGCCTCTTTTATTTAAGGAAACTACAAACAGTAGGTGGGTGGGGCAGGGCAAGGGCCTGAGAATGCTCAGAGCCTGGATGTTTTATCTGTTACAGAATTCCTGATGGTAATTATGTCATATTAAGGGTGAGGGGGGAAAAAGACAGTAATTAGTATTGTTAGAAAACAAAAACAATGCAAACACCACTCTTTTACCCACAAAGATCACCTTGAGACTGTGTCTCGGTTCCACCTGCCTGAGAAGTGGGAGGATCAGCCTGTTCCAGGCTCTTGGGAAGCATAGCCCTTTAAAAAAAGAGAGCCATTTCCATCTGTTCCTGGATGAGCACAATTTAAAAATTTCCCAAATCATTTTTGTTGTTTTCCACTGTTAAGTGAAATTTCTCCTGAGCCCTCCCCCACCCCTCAACCAATGTTAGATGAGATTTGGGTGGCAGCTAAAACTGACTTATAAGTTGAGAGCTCTTCGGCAAGACTGATCCTTAGCTGTTCCATCTCTTTATTCTTCTGTTGCTGGAGTTGCACCCCACTTCTTAACTGTCTCTGTCGTTCTTCCATTTCCTCCAGCTGTTCCTGCATTAGATGCAAAGAAGATTTCTAATGAACCAAACAATTTGATGTTATTCACCATAGTTCATGAAGCACTTTCTTGTGCCTTGTTTAATCTTCATAGCAGTATTGAGGTTTTTATTGTCTTATTAAGATAAGTTAGGTAACTGAAGATCAAATAGGCCCTGTCTTGACAAAGTGAACTGCTTTTGAAATGGGGACCTGGCCAGGGGTCAAAGCACACACCTGTAATCCCCAGCCTCTCAGAAGGGGAGGCAGGAAGATTACAAATTCAAGGCTCAGCAATTGCTGGCATTTAAAAATTTTTTTTCCTTTAATTACTCTTCTTTGGGGGGCTGGAGCAGTGGCTCTGCGGTTACGGCGCTTGCCCATCATGCACAAGTACACAGGTTCAAACCCTAGCGCCCACGTACACAACTAAGTGTCACAGCAACAAAAGCCCTTTGAAAAACTCAATTTAAAAAATTGATTCTATCTATCTCACTGTCCTCTTTTTAAAAAAAAAAATTAGTCTTTTTAGGAATCTATAAAGTTTATTTTTAACTTCATAAAAGCTTAGAGGACATTAAGGATTTATCTGTACTTTACTTCCTTCATAAATTGTTTACCAGACTCTTCAGATTTTAAAGATCATTTCAGAGCTGGAGCAGTGGCTCAGCTGTTACCGCACTTGCCAGGCATACATGAGGACCCAGGTTCAAGCCACAGCACCACATACACAATGAAGTGTCAAGCAATGAAAGCCACATGAAAAATGAAATAAAATTGATTCTCTCACTGTCCCTCTCTTTCAAAAAAAAAAAATTCAATATTGAAAAGAGATTCAAGAACTTGATTGCATCTGGACATTGTGGTGCACACTTGTAATCCTAGCAGCTTAAGGAGGGTAAGGCGGGGCAGATGGCAAGTTCAAAGCCAACCTTGGCAACTTAGGCCCTAAGCAATTTAGCGAGATGTGGTCTCAAGGGTTTGGAGGCTGGGGAGGTGGCTCAACAGTAGGGTATTTGCCTGGCATTCTTGAGGACCCAGGTTCAGTCTAGCACCACAGATACAACTAGTGCAAGGAAAAAAGCTAGGTGAAAAGTGACACTCCCTTCTCTGGGCTGAAGTGGTGGCTCAGCAATTAGTAATTAGGGTGCTCACCTAGCATGTGGATCGAGCCTCAGTCCCACATACACAGTGAAGTGTCGGAACAACAAAAGCCACATGAAAAACTAAAATTGATTCTCTCTTACTATCCCTTTTTCTTTAAAAAATAAATACAGGGGCTGGAGCCGTGGCTCAGCAGTTACGTTTGCCTAGCATGCACAAGGACCCAGGTTCAAACCCCAGCACCACAAAAGCCACATGAAAAACTAAATAAAATTGATTCTCTCACTGTCCCTCTCTCTTTAAAAATAAATATGGCTGGGGATGAGATTTAGTGGTCAAACACCCATGGGTTCAATCCCTGGTATAAAAACAAATTAAAAACTTGTATGAAAAATACATTTTTTAAAAATGTAAACCACGGACCTTGAGTGTGGTAGGTTAAGTGCTGTCCCACAAAGCTAATCTCTAGCCCTGTTCAGCTCTGAATTGGACCAGGTGCGGTACAGGTCTGTAGTGCCACCTACTCAAACATCCCAAGTTCAAGGCCAGCCTGAGAGCTTAGCAAGACCCTGTCTTTAAAAAAAAATTTAAAAACGGGGACTGAGTCAGGTGCAGTGCACACCTGTAATCCCAGTGGCACAGGAGGCTGAGGCAAGGAGGGTCACAAGTTCCAAGCCAGCCTCAGCAATTTAGCAAGGCCATAAGGAACTTAGCAATACCCTGTCTCACAAAGGGCAGGGAATGTGGGTTAGTAGTTTAGTACCTCTGGGTTTAATCCCTAGTACAAAATTAAAAAATAAAAATAGTGGGGGCTCAGGGATGTAGTGCATAATTGCCCCTGGGTTAAATCCCCAGTGATGAAAAAAAAATTTTAAGTTAGAAAATGTGATGCTGTGCCTAGGAGGAGTCCTTTGAGCCCTCAAGATAAGTGTCCATTTCCCATTTTCTGCCAAGAACAGTCTGAGATGCATTCTATAAATTGCCCCTGCCTTGGATTGATGCCTGGCAAGGCAGCAAGGAACATGTCAGCAAATAATTCTTTGGCTTAGTTTTGCTAGCTGGCTTGGAACTTTAAAGCACTGGGGGAAGGCGAGAGTATGACACAGGAAGGTATATTGCAAAGCAGCAGATTTTAAAGAATATTAAATGTAGGAATCTAAGAGTACATGCTACTATTAGAGGGATCGAAGTCCACCAAGTCAGCCTTGTCATCGCACCTATGGCAGGCACATCAGTCTTCACCGTGCGATGCTGTGGCTGAATCTCAGATGTTATCAGCACCCACCATGTTGGACACAGAAAGATGCAGCCTCACAACCCAAGAGTGTCATCTGAAGGATGCCACTGGTGCGTTCCCATGCCTCGTTGCCTGGTGCATCTGTATTGGTGAGGCACAGACTGGGCAGTCTACACCCTCAGAGATAAGCTCTGACAGACCTCATAGTCTCACTGAAATGAGGAATCAGTACAGTGGCAGTGAAGACTTCCTCTAGTTTTTTTTTTTTTTTTGGTTTTGTTGTTGTTTTGGTTTGGGTTTTTTTTTTTTTTTTTTTTTTTTTTTTAGAGAGGGACAATGAGAGAGAGAAGCAATTTTCATTTAGTTTTTCATGTGACTCATTCTCCAACACCTTGCGCACGTGATGCTGGGGTTCAAATTCGCATACTCCCACATGCCAGGCAAGCACTGAAACCACCGAGCCACTGCTCCAGCCCCTCTCTAGTTTTAATCCTGTGTAGTACACAGTTAGATGAACTTTAAAAATTATTTTAGCCAGGCACAGTGGTGCATACCTGTCATCCCAGCAACTTGAGAGGCTGAGAAAGAATACAAGTTTGAGGCCAGCCTTAGCAACTTAGAGACCTGTCTCAAAAAGGGCTGGGGATGTGGTTCATTAGTTAAGCACCCCTGGTTTCAGTCTCCAGTATAAAAAAAAATTTTTTTTAATTGTTTTACCAACTCAAAATCCTTCTAAAGCTTTCCATTGTCTTTAGGGGCATTCAGACCCTCTGGTTTGATACCTGTCTTACCTCTAACTTGAACATTTATGGTGTGTTTTTGTTTTGTTTTTGAGGATGTCGCTAAGTTGCTAAGGCTGCACCGGGATCTGTGATCTTCTGCCTCAGCCTCCGTAGCTGGGCTTGCAGGTGTGCACCCACTCCTGGCTCCCTTACTCTTCCATGTGAACATTTTTCTCTCACCCTGCACTGTCCAGTAGTGAAGCCTCTAATATACGGTTGTTGAGCATTTGAAATATAGCTAATCTGCTGGGTGTAATGATGCATGCCTGTAATCCCAGGCATGCTTGGGTGAGTGAGGCAGGTAGATTGCAAGTTAAAAGCCAACCTTGGCAATTTAACAAGGCCTTAAACAACTTAGCAAGACCTTGTCTCAAAAAAATTAAAAAATGGGCTAGGGATGTGCCTCAACCCCCCCCGCCAAAAAAAGGAAATATAGCTAGTCTGAGTTGAGATGTGAATGTAATATACACAGCAAATTCCTAGGAACACAAACAGTAAATTATGTTGAAAGGCATTTTTATGCTGGATTAATTTCATCTATTTTTTTTTAATTCTGAGGAATGAATTCAGGGGTGCATTACCGCAGCTTTTTTATGTTTAGGTTGATGCCAGGTCTTCTCACTAATTTGTTGAGACTCATCTCAACCTTGCTATCCTGCTTTAGCCTCCCAAGTTGCTTGGAAAACAGGTGTGTGCCACAGCACCTGGCTTCACCTGTTTCATACATTTTTAACATGGCGATTAGAAAAAACGGCACCTGTGGCTTGCATGTTAAGTTGGCAGTGATCTACCTGGCAACTCAGATCTTAGTGCCACTTTTACCAACAACCTGACTTTTTGTCTGCCTTCCCCTACCTACATTCTACCAGTCATCTGAGGACCAGTACGTGCCTGTCTAGAGTGGCCCCAATACCAAATTTGATCTCTAGAAGCACTTTTATAGGCAGTATTCCTAACAGTTCCTACTTAGGTACTATTCAATCTGAACACAGACAGATGCCTTCTCCACCTCAGGGGAGGAGCATGGCTAGAACACTGATAACATGAAGTCATAGGTGCCTTGGGAAAAAGGAGGGGCGTTTATTGTGCAATGAGAATTGTCAGGGGAAAATTTACAGAATGAATAAGATTTGGATTTAAAGAATAAGAATTAGGTAATAAACGGGAGGATGAGGCAGGAGGATTGCAAGTATGAGGCCAGCCTCACAACAATTTGCAAGACCCTGTCTCAAAAAAAAAAAAAAAAAAAAAAACAGGGGATATAGCTCAGTGATACAGCACTGCTGTATTCAATCCTCTACTACCAAAAAAAGGTTAAGCAGTACAGAAGTCTGGTCAGTGTACTAGGCATGGAATTGGAAAATGGCTCACTGGAACTGCAGGTGATTTTGGGGATGGCTAAAGAAAGCATTAGGTGGCTGTGAGAGGGTGAAGGGAAAGTGGCTTTTAGTATCTGCGCCCTTACAGTGCCTTTTTTATTTTTAACCCATGCCGAATTCCCAATATGATTACAGGTTTCTGGTTCTTACCACATCTAGCAGCCTACATTTAATGTTTGTTGGTGTAAAATTTGCAGATGGTAAGCATATCCCATATTTAAGCAGTGGCAGTTTATAAGCTAAAACCTTTGATATTCTCGGCAAACCTCCCACCCCACCTACTGCAAACAGTTACCAAATCCTACCGATGTTACCTCAGAAATCTCTTCATACCCTCTCCCTCATGAAATCTAAGTAGGGACTGGAGCGATGGCTCAGCAGTCACGGCGCTTGCCTGGTCAAACCCCAGCACCACGTACACAACAGTGAGCAACGAAGCCAATGAAAAACTAAATAAAGTTGATTCTCTCAGGGCTGGAGTGGTGGCTCAGCGGTTATAGCTCTTGCCTGGCATGCACGAGTTCAGGAGTTCGAGCCCCAGTACCATGTACACAACGAAGTCTCAGAGCAACAGAGGCCACATGGAAAACTAAATATAATTGATTCTGTCTTTCTCTCACTGTCCCTCTTTCTTTAAAAAAAAAATTGATTCTTTCTCTCCCCCTTTCTCACTGTCCCTCTCTTTTGTTTTTGTTTTTGTTTTGTTTTTCCAGGGCTGAGGACCAAACTCGGGGGGCCTTGCACATGCTAGGCAAGAGCTCTGCCACTGAGATAAATCCCCAACCCCTGTCCCTCTCTTCTGAAAACAAACAAAAAAAGAACACCTGGCTGTGCCAAGCACCACTGCAAGAGCTTTGCAAATATTAACTAGCTCACTCCTTGCAACCCTGCGATTCGGTAGTAGATTAATTCTATTTTATATGCAAGGGAGATGAGCCACAGAGGTTTAAGTGTCCAGTTTCCCAGTTGGTAAGTGATTGAGCCCAGATTTGCTGTTAGCTTAGAGTTCATACTCCTGCAACACCACTTTGGTGCCTTTATAGATACAGGTGGGGAATGTTGCTAAGTGGTTAAGCACCTCTGGGTTCAACCCTGGTACTAAAAAAAAAAAAAAAAAAAAAGCAGATGAAATAGGAAATCTTTGATAAATGTAGTTTAGGACGCTATTTCAGACCTTGATTCCTGTTTAACATATGGTATAGCAATAGAAAAAGCTCATATCAAGGTTATGTTTCATGGAACTATCCCTGGAAGGCTGAGCAGATCACCAGACCAGAAACAAACCCAGTTTCCCCAGTTCAAACTGGGGAAAATAACTTGGTAACTGGTACTTTGTCAAAAAACTGACTCATGGGGCTGGAGCGGTGGCTCAGCGGTTTCGGCGCTTGCCTGGCAAGCACGAGGACCTGGGTTCAAACCCCAGCACCACGTACACAACTAAGTGTTGGAGCAGCTAAAGCCATGTGAAAAACTAAATAAAGTTGTTTCTCTCTTTCTCTGTCTCTCTCACTGTCCCTCTCTCTTTAAAAAAAAAAAAAAAAACTGACTCATGAGGTTGGGATTTAGCTCAGTGGCAGAGGGCTTGCTTAGGATGCGCAAGGCCCTCTCCCCTTAAAAAAAAAAAACCGACTCAGGTGGCCTTTGTTGCGCTCTGACTCTTCATTGTGTACTGGTGCCGGAGTTCCAACGCGTGCATGTCAGTCAAGTGCCATAACCACTGGGCCACCACTCCAGTCCCCTGCTGTTCTTGAATCCTTCCCATTTTATTCCCACAACCAGTGACTGTAATCTCTTCCTAGTTAGCCTTCTTTGCCTTTGGTCTCTGGCCTATTTTGCACAGCCACCAGTACTCTAAAAATAGAGAGCTATCCATGTTACTCCTGACTAAATACCTTTAAATAAATAAATAAATAATAAACATCTTCAATTATGCAACTTGCTACTGAATAAAATCCAATCCACTAGTTTGAGTTTGAGTTTCAAAGTCCAATGTACCAGCAACTTGGAAGGCTAAGGCAGGAGGATGGCAAGTTTGAGGACTTTCTTGGCCATTTAGTGGGAACTTGTTGCAAAATTAAAAAAAAAAAAAGGACTGGGTTGTAACTCAGTGATAGAGCATCTGTGGGTTCAATCCCCATTACTGTAAAAGTTTCTAAATAAATTTCAAGGTGCTCTGCTCCAACCTACTTTCACAGTTCAACTCAACTTCAAAAGCTTTTCACCTTTACTTGCAGCCAAGGTACTAATTGTATTTTGAATACTTAGGATTAGATAAATAGTTAAAACTGCCAGGCACTGGGGCTGGGGCAGTGGCTCAGTAGTTACAGCGCTTGCCTGGCATGCACGAGGACATGGGTTCGAACCCCAGCATCACATACTCAACTAAGTGTCAAAGCATCAAAAGCCACATGAAAAACTATATAAAATTCTCTTTCTCTCTCAGTATCTGTCTCTCTTTAAAAATGCCAGGCTCAGTAGCTTACGCCCATACGATCTTCGCAAGGAAGAGGTAGGAGGATCACAAATCCAAAGCCAGCCTGGGCAATTTAGCAAGACTGGGTCTCAAAAAAAGGCTCAGTGGGAGGCTGGAGTGGTAGCTCAGTGGTTGGAGCACTTGCCTGGCATGATTCTGATTCTCTTCCTCTCTTTAAAAAAAAAAGAAGAAAAACAAAAAGGCTCCGTGATAAAGTGCCCCTGAGTTCAATCCACAGTAACCCCCATACACGCATACATATGTTAAAACTACTTTCACCCATCTCTTTTTTAACGTTATTAGAAAATTTTGTATATGTGATTTGCATTATAGCACAGATCTAAATTCTTCCTACCCTTCAATTCCTAGCTCAAATTTCCTTTTTCCTTGATGAGTTCTCTGATTTTAAGCCATGGCTAAAAATAATCTCTATCCCATAGCTTTTTTTTTTCTTCCCCAGGGTTGTGGACCGAACTCGGGGCTTTGTGCATGCTAGGCAAGCGCTCTGCCACTAGGCGAAATCCCCAACCCCTATCCCATAGCCTTTTATTTGCACATCTCTTATATCTCGTTACTTTTACCCTGAGTTACAATTATTAACATGTCTATTTGAGTTTTAGCTGTTAAGGACAGAACTTATGCTGAATAAATAATTGCCCTTTCACTAGAATTGTAAACCAATAAAAAAAATTATTGGATGTGGTGGAGGTTATTACGAATAATTTGAAAATATCCAGCTGGTGTGATGTCCTCACTGGTAATCCCAGTGACTGGAGAAACTGAGGTAGGAGGATTATAAATTCAAGGTAGTTTCAGCAACTTAGAACTTCCTTGTCTCAAACTAAAAAAAAAAAAAAGCAAAAACAGGTTGGGGATATAGCTCAGTGGTAAAGCATCTCTGCGTTCAATCCCTAGCACCCCACCCGCCAAAAATAAAGGAAAACAGGGCTGGAGGAGTTACGGTGCTTGTGTGGCATGCTCAAGGACACAGGTTCGAACCCCAGCACCACGTATACAAAGTGTCAGAGCAACGAAAGCCACATGAAAAACTAAATAAAAATTGATTTTTTTCTTTCTCACTGTCCCTCTCTCTTTCAAAAAAAAAGGAAGGAAAACATCTGATTTATGACCAAACCCCACTGTTTCATAATACAAACTACAGAAACCTTACAAAGTTTTTAATTAAGTAAATACAGCCATTTTATTTTAAGAAAGGAAGAGGTTTTTAAGTTTTGGGGGTTCTTTATTGTTGTTTTTCATCCGTGTTTTGTTTTTCCTTCACTTAGTTGTGTATGTGGTGTTAGGGGTGGAACCCAGGAATTTGTACTTGCCAGACAAGCACTCTACCCCTGAGCCACCTCTCCGGTCCAAAGCAGGTAGGGGCTATGTTCCCTTAAGAGCACATCAAAGACCTCTAGGATCCGGCAAGGCATCAGATGTTGGGCTTTGGTTTGGCAGGACTAGGGGTTGAACCCTGGACCTCGCACCTAATAGGCAAGTGTTCTCCCACTGAGCTGTATCATGTATCATAACCCTTTCATGTATTTTTAATTAAGAAAGGGCTGTTTCTCCCTCTGGAGGTGGTCTACATTCTTTTTTTTTTTTGGTACCAGGAAGTGAACCCTGGGGTGCTTAACCACTGAGCCACATCCTCAATCCTCCCCTCCCTGCCCTCTGCCTTTTTTTTTTTTTTTTTAAACAGGGTCTCATTAAGTCACTTATGGGCTTTAGGCATGTGTCACCACACCCAGAAGAAAAAAAATTAAATTAACAAAAAGAAACTTCTTGTCCGTGTCTCTGTAAAAGAAAGAAAAGCAAAGAACTAGGGAATGTAGCTCAGGAGTAAAATCCCTCAGCCTGGGTTCAATCCCCAGTACCAAAAAAAAAAAAGTCCCACAACAGCTGGGCACAGTAGTATATCCTTATAATCAGCTACTTGGGAAGATGAGGCAGGTGAATGCCAAATTAGAGGCCAGCCTCTCCAAAATAAATAAACATCCCCATAAGAAAATTTCATAGTCTCAGTAGCACCTAACTCAGCACTTACCTGATTTGTCCTGAGCCCTGAATGGCAGAGAATAGAGAGAAGTTAAACATAGCCCCTACCTTCTGAAAGCCCACAGTCTATGGCAGAGGCAGACGTAATTGTTTATTCATTTAGTATTTATATTCCACTCTGTTCTAAAAAGGGATTAGAACTGGCTCACACTTAATCAGAAATAACTTGAATACAAGGGAGATGGTGACATGCACAAAAAAGGAAAATGAGCAATAGAGATTTATAGATCTCATCCCAGTCTAAAGACCGAACAACTTTAGGGGCTTGGAGTGGTGGCTCAGCGGTATTGTGCCTGTCTGGCATGTGTGAGGACCCCGGTTCGAACCCCAGCACCACATATACAACTAAGTGTTGGAGCAACAAAAACTAGATGAAGAACAAAATAAAATTGGTTCTCCCTTTCTTTCTCACTCATCGTCTCTCTCTCTTAAAAAAAAAAAGTCTGGACAACTTTAAGGTGGAGAATGACTGGGTGGGACTTGAGGGTGAATAAGGGGTAGAGAAGAGGGATGAATTAATTCCATCTGGCCTCACTCTCTCCATCTCCACATACCCAAGGGTGATTCACTCACTATTCAGTTAGAAATGGAAAATGGAGCATAGGAAGGAGCATGAAATACCTGGGTTTGGGTAGACCTGGGTTCAAACCCTGAGCCTCAGGTTCCTCATCTAAAAGGTGAGAATACTTGATTCGTAGAGTTAATATGAAGATCAAATGAGATGGCTGGTGTGAACTGAAAGTGCAAGTAATTTCAGCTCCTAACACAGGCCTAGCTGAGGAACGATATGAATGAAGAATGGAGGAAAGAAGGGAGTGGCCCCAGAGGACAAGTTGTTCTTCCTACACAGAAGAGTATCCTCCAGGTCTAAAGACATTAGGCTTCGACTGCCCTTTTCCCTGTTAGATCTCACTTCCAGGGCTGGAGCGGTGACTCTGGTTGGGGCTCGAAGACATGAGTTCGAACCCCAGCACCACGTACGCAACTGTCGGAGCAATGAAAACCAGATGACAAACTAAATAAAAGTGATTATCTCAGGGGTTGGAGCAGTGGCTCAGTGGTTACAGCGCTTGCCTGGCATGCGCAAGTACGAGAGTTCAAGCCTCAGCGGCACATACACAAAGAAGTTTCTGGAACAATGAAAGCCACATAAAAAACTAAATGAAATTGATTCTCTCTCTCTCTCTGTCCCTGTCTCTCTAAAAAAAAAAAAAAATTGATTCTCTCACTGTCCCTTCTTCTCTCTTAAAAAAAAAAAAAAGATCTCAGTTCCTTTCAGAACCAGTGGGCCTACCCTGTACTGCTGCACTTCTTCATCTCTTTTTTGCCTCACAAGTGTGATCTGGTCCTCCAGGTTCCTGTTTTGCAGGTAAAGCTGCCGGGCCTCTGCTTGCAGGGGTCTCAGAGCCTCCTTCATCTCCTGGATCTCGGCCTGGGTTTTCTGCAGAGCTTTGGTCCCTGCTTCTTTCCTCTCCAGGAGCCGCAGCAGCTGAGGTTCATACTCCTCTTCCAGGCCCTGGCGGTTCTCTGCCATGAGATTTTCAAACTGGGTAGACAGCCGCCGACTCTCCTGAAGGAAGTGCCCATCACTCTGGCTTGGAGGTGCTTCTAATTGTTGCTTTAACTGCTCCTTCTGCTTCTGATAGGCATCACGGAGTTGGGCCAGTTCCTCAGAGAGTTGGGCAGCCCTAGTAGTCAGCACTTCCCGGAAATCGGCAAACTGAGCCACATCCTGCTGGCGGCACTCCAGCTGGTACTGGTAGGCCACACATTCCTTGGTCACCTTGAACAGCTTCTGCTTGACCAGCCGGATCTCTTCCCTTAGCCCATCCCTCTCCAGCTCTGCCTGGGCATGCAGCTTGTAGGCAGCCTGGATGTCCTGATGGACTTGCTGCACCTCCTGCAGCGCTGGCTCTCGGAGCAGCACAAGCTCATGGATGAGCTGATCTCGCTCCTCTTCCAGCTGGGCCACCGCTTGCACACACTGCTGGAAACGACCCTCTAGCAGTTCCAGGTCCACCATGCTCTGGTTCTCCTCTGTGCTGGGGCTTGGCCCTGCTCGGAGGCTCTCCTCATGGCAAATTTTCTCCTCTCTTGCCACCATCTCTCCATCACAAACAGTGAGCACTGGGCTCTTTGCAGGCTCCGCAGGCTGCTCCACCAACCCTACCTCATCTGACTTCACAGTCTCCTCTGCACACTCCTCTGGACTTGCAGGATCTTCCACGTACAGTGCCTCCTCTGGCTGCCTGGTCTCCTCAATATACAGTGTCTTCTCTGGCTTCTCAGTCTCTTCCACATAGAGTGTCTCTTCAAAGTCTCCTGTGTCCCCAAGGTACAGAATGTCTTCTAGGTTCATGGTTCCCTCCAAAGATAGAGTAACCTCTGGGTTCAAGGTCTCGGGTTCATTCCGGGATTCAGAGTTATCTTCTTGAAGAGGAAAATTGTCCTCTGCCCTTGTTTCCCTACAAGAAAAGCGATTTAAAGTGAAAGAGTTGCCACAATACTAGGATGGTTCAGGACTGAGCCACCAACTACAGGCCGATTTTTAATTTAGTTTTTCATCTGGCCTTTGTTTCTCTGACCCTCAGTTGTGTATGTGGTGCTGGTGTTCAAACCTGGGTCCTCACGCATGCCAGGCATGTGCCGTGCTCCTGAGCCACTGCTCCAGCCTCTCCAGGCCAATTTTTTGAAAATGTTTTTATTTGTGCATTATAATTATACATAATAATGGGCTTCATTCATGACATATAGCTTGCTCCATTTCAGTCTCCAGTGCTGTATCTTTCCCTCCCCTTCTCTCTCCCTCCATTCCCCTTCCTCTACTGGTCTTCTATTTAATTATTGTTTTTGTTTTTATTTTCTAAGAGAGAGGAACTGTGTGTGTGTGTGAGAGAGAGAGAGAGAGAGAGAAACAATTTTTATTTAGCTTTTCATGTGACATTCGTTTCTCCAAGACTTCGTTGTGTATGTGGTGCTGGGGTTTGAACTTGGTATTTGCGCTTGGTGGACAAGCGCTGTCCATAACTGCCAAGCCACCGCTCCAGCCCTATTTATTGTTTTTTTAATTGGTACTTTTCCCTCCTAAAGATGGAGAGGGAGAGAAAGAGAGAATCAATTTTATTTGTTCATCTTTTGTTTGTTTGTTTCTCCGACACTTAGTTGTGTATACGGTTCCATGGCTCAAACCCACGTTCTTGCTCATGCCAGGCAAGTGCTGTAAGTGCTGAGCCACTGCTCCAGCCCCTTTTAATTGGTACTTTATAGGTATACATAAAGGTAGGATTCACTGTGGTACATTTGTATATATATACAGTAGAAGACAGGAAATAATGGAGATCAGAGCCAAAATGAATGAAGTTGAGAATTAAAAAAAAATAATACAAAGGATCAATGCAACCAAGACTTGGATCTTTGAAAAGATAGTCACTTGTCTGCTCCCTTCCCTTTATTGATCTATCCCTTCCACACACACAGTCCAATGTTTTGATCCCCTGAGAGCATCCCCCAAAGTCACTATCTCAGCTCTTACATAACTTCAAGGACAGGAAACTCATTCCTGAGCCTCCGTTATGATTGATACTAAGACTGATAAACCCTTAGCTAAAACTAACCAAAAGAGACAAAGAAGACCCAAATCGACAAATTAGAGATGAAAAAGGAGGTATCACCACAGACACTTCTGAAATCCAGAAGACTGAAAAATCTAGAAGATTGACAGATCTCTAGACACATGAGCTGCCCAAGTTGAACCAGAGATACAGAAAACATAAGCAGATCAATATCAAGCAGTGAAATTGAAGCAGCAATTAAAGGCTTTCCAACAAAGAAAAGCCCAGGACTAGGACTAGATGGATTCTCAGCTGAGAACTCAGACTTTTAAAGAAGAACTAATGTCAGTTTTCCTCAAAGTATTGCATGAAATAGACAGGGAGGGGACACTCCCAAATACATGCTATTAATTCAGTATAACCCAGATAGCAAAACCAGACAAAGACACAACAAGGAAAGAAAACTATAGACCAATAGGTCTGATTGCTGCAGGTTCTCAGATCTAGGTGGTCATTTACAAATGAGCTCCCTTCCAACCATTGAGCTACCCCTATGTGCATGTGTACGTGCACACACACACAATGCACTGTTTTTATGCTTTTTTTTTTAAAGAGAGGGACAGTGAGAGAGAGAAAAAATTAATTTTATTTAGTTTTTCATGTGGCTTTCATTGTCTGACACTTTGTTGTGTACTTGGTACTGGGGTTCAAACCTATGTCCTCATGCATGCCAAGTAGGCGCCATAACCTCCAAGCCACAGCTCCAGCCCCAGAATTCTCTGTTTTGATCCCTGAAACTACCCCTACAAAGTCACTGTCATCTCTGTTTATAGACCTTAAAGGCAAGAAACTCATACCTTAGCCTCCACTATGGGCTTCACAGTCATAATAAAGTCCTAATGTTGAAGTAGAAACTTCCTTCCTTGTAATACTTATTTACCTGATGGACTTGATTTTCCCTTTAAAATTAGACAGTTCCAACTGATTTTCCATGTAAGTTTTCTGAACACTTAAAAATAACTAACTTGGCCAGACATGGTGGTGCCTGTAATCCCAGAGGCTGGGGAGCTGAGGCAAGAGGATTGCAAGTTCAAACCCAGCCTCAGCAACTTAGTGAGACCCTGTCTCAAAATTAAAAATAAAAAGGGCTGGGGTTGTGGCTCAGTGGGTTCAATTTCCAGTACCAAGAACAAACACACACACAAAAAAAAAACCTAACTTACCTTTCAATTACTCCATACAAGTCAGTTTCCAGTGCTTTCATTTGGGTGACTCCCTTCTGACCAGGCTCCAGATTGTTACTGTCCCTTGTGGATAGGTATTAAAAGTGGTAGATGTGCTCTGAGCAATGATGTACCTGGCCACTAGTCTCCTATGAACAGCCAAGATGTCCTTAGCATATAGGGCAGCTCCATGATATTCTTTCTCTACACACACACACACACACACACACACACACACTGGTACTGGGGATTGAACCCAGGGAGTACTTTACCACTGAGCTAGATTCCTGGCCCTTTTTATTTTTTATTTTATTTATTTATTTTTTAAGAGAGAGGGATAGTGAGAGAGAGACACAGAGAGTCAGTTTTATTTAGTTTTTCATGTGACTTACATTGTTCTGACACTTTGTTGTGTATGTGGTGCTGGGGTTTGAACCTGCATCCTCATGCAAGCACTGTAACTACCAAGCCACCACTCCAGTCCCTTTTTATTTTATTTATTTATTTTTTGGTACCAGGGATTGAACCCAGAAGCACTTAACACCAAACCACCTTCCCAGCCCTTTTTATTTTGAGATGGTCTTGCTAAGTTATTTGGCTTCATTAAATTACTGAGGCTGGCTTTGAACTTGTGATCCTCCTGCCTCAGCTGCCTGAGCCAGTGGGATTACAGGCATACAGCACTGCGACCGGCTCCACTTCACCATTTCATGTGACTCAACTTACCTTTTTTAGCCCCATCTCACATTATTCCTGCAACCCACCCAGTGCCTGACAAGTTATAGCATGTGTTAACTTTTCACACCTCCCACTCAGCCCATAATGTCTAAAGGATCCCATGGCTGAGAAATGCAGCCTGAACACCACCTGTCTAGAGAACAGGCCTGAACTACTACATGGGAACATGGGAAGGTCGAGCTCTTGGTGCCAGTAGGAGGTACCTGCTCAGCCAGTTGGGACCACCCTGCTACTCAACAAAGACCAGCCAATGACCCTCGCATCATGCTCCTACGGACCTCTCTATCTTGGAATGACTTAAACACATTCAAGGCACTATTTGAGCATTTTGCATGAATTCTTGCTTACAGAATGCTCCTCTATTACCTGCTTTGTATAGATAGATGAGGAAGCTGAAGCACAAAGAGAGGAAGGAGCCCACTGGAGGTTCCACAACTCATACAAGTGGCAGACAGGCCTAGAGAAAGGCAAAGCACTCACCACTGTCTGCCAAGGGTAGGTGTGAGGTCTGCAAGAAATAACTATGGCATGGCACATGTAACAGAGCTTAGCACATGCGGTCTAAAACACCTTTCCTGGGGCTGGGGTGTAGCTCAGGGACAGAGTGCTTGCCTAGCATGCATTGAGGCCCTGGGGTGGATTTCCAGCACCACCAAAAAAAAAAAAAAAAAACAAAAAACCTTTCTATTTACTAACAAATTTCTACTCATTTCATCTTTGGAGCCTTGCTCAAACTCTCATCTCCTCTGGGAAGTCATTGCCCAAACAAAACACCCCAGGTCCTCACAACACTCTGAATGTAGCTCTTCTTGTACTGGTGCTTTGCGTTACAGAAGTGCGTGTGTTTGTCTCACTGACAGTGAATTTCCTAAGAACAGTTCCATTCTGCCCTCCAAGGAGGAAGCTTGCCCAAGGTCAAGAGGCAAAACTGGAGGTAGAACCCAGGCCTCCTGACTTCCAGGCCCTGCTATCACTCCACCCAAGGTGTCTGATGCTGCCCTCACACAGCTGCCTCTCTCTACCCTGCTGAGAAAGAAGTAGATTATGAGAGACTCAGGGAAAAGGGAGCAAGTTCTGCTGGGCCCCTGACCTCAGGCTTCCTTGAGCCCTAGGCTTCTGCAACTCTGTCCCAGTTCCCAGAGGACTCCAGCAGCTCCCCAACACTGTGCATCAGGGATCTGGCTGGAAGTGTGTGTGAAACTGCGCTGGCAAGAGCACATGTCTGACTCCAAGTGTACCTATATGTGTGTACATAGCAGTACAGATGATTGTGTGTAAAACTTTGTCCTCTCAAGGGAAGGTGGAGGGATGTCAAGAGGTATGTGTTTGCATCTCCACCTCTTGGTACAGTGGGAAGTCCCAGGGCCAGTCTGACACTGGGCAAAAATACTCCCCACTCATCCCAAGTCCCTTAGCCACAGATCCCTTCCCCTTATCAGGTGTAAACTGATCATGTGGACAGAGAAATGGTGTTCTTCCTGGTCCCTGCCCAGCCAGAACCCTCCTGTTGCTCTAGGGCAAATAGACCCTCCCTGCCCCCATTCCAAGCCAGAATCAGCTGCCTGTACACGCTCAACTTCAAGCTGGCAAATGCCCAACTTTGCACCAAGTGACTTCACCCGGCGAATTCATAATTGGTTGCCCTAGTTGACATCCCCAGTTGACATCTGGAGGGAGGAATGACAGAAAGTGAGTATTATCTTTGGGCAGATGGACCACGTTAATTTTGTACAATTTATATCCTGAAAGGGTTAATTCTCACACGCCCGTGGGAGGGGGAGGGGATTAGAAAAAGCCTCTGACCGAGGAAGGTGCGGTGACCCGGGCCAGGGCTCCCTTCTCCCTTCCGTGGGTGGCTCCGCCCCGTGCCCCACCCCGGCTGGACCCCCAGCCTGGGAAAGGGGCCGCGGGTCGGGCAAGGGATTCCGTCCGGCACCCCCTCCCCAAGGGGTGGCGACGCAAGCCCTGGACGCTCCTACCTCGCGGCCTGGGCGGCGCCGTCCCCGCCGCGCTCCGGGCTGGCCATGGCTGCGCGACCCCGGGCTCGGCGGGCGCGTTATTAATAGCCGGCCCCGCCGGCCGCTACTCAGGCGCCCGCGCCCGCCGCACTGCCAGCTGCAGCCGACACCGGATCCCGGCCAGCCCCGGGCCGGGCGCGCCCACTTGGCCCCGGCTCCAGCTCGCGGGAGGAGGGAGCGCGCCGCGGCCCTGGGGGCGGGGAGAGGCCGCCCCTCCCCGGAGCTGCCGGGTGGGGTGGGGTGGGGTGGGGGTAAGGGGCCGGTAGCGGCCTTCCCGAAACCATCCGTCCCCGAGATCTTCCCGAACCTTCCTCGTCTCCATCGTCCCTTCCGATGCTCCGGATTGCACGGAGAGGGACGAAGGGCTCCGCAGCCCAGGAGAGCACTTGCCCGGTGCAGCGAGGAGGGGAGCAAGGTTCGGGGGAGGGATGCTCAGAGAGACCCAGCACCCCTCACCCCCTCGTGTCTGGGAGTGTCGGCGCCCTGCGATCCCCACCCGCTCCCGAGATTGGAGCGCAGCCTCGCCGCGAGGTCCAGCAGCTGTCGAGAAGGGGTGGGGCAGGGCGCCGGCTGGTGGTGGAGGGTTAACGGCCACACCCCTTGCTTCTGGCGACAGCCTGGGGCCTAGGAGCAGGTGGCTGGGGCTGGGCTAAGTGGTGGGAAGACTGTCAAGGGGTTAAGGCTAAGGTTCAGTCCATTTTTAACACAGCTTTCTGTCCCCCAGCCTGGGATCTCCTGGGATCTCCTCGAGTTTTCTACCTGTCACCCCAACTCAGCTGGCATACCCCCTCCCCCAAGTCCTCACCCCACCAGTGTCACTTTCCCCAGGGTAAAAGCTGCCTGGGCTCTTCCAGGCTTGGGCCCCAGGCCTTCTCCTTCTGATTCCTTTTTTCCACTTAGTCCCTGGTTCTGGGGAGGGTTTTGATTCAATTGCCAGAAGAACAAGTTTCAGGGGCTGGAACTTGAATTTAATCAGAGAGATCCCTTGGGTGTGGGTTGGGAGTGGGGATATCCAGCTATTGTGCTGAATGAGTGTGGGCGTGGGGGTTGTGATCAACATGGCACAGTGGTGGATCATGGATTTGTGCATAAAGTGGAGATTGTGGGGTTGTGTGCCCATATGTGGGCATGTGGATGTGTGACTCTGATCACAGGATGAATGTGTGTGGTGACTGTCTGTTATGGTGTGTCCTTTGTGGGCTGGGGAGGGGAAGGGACTGGCTGCTGTGACTGGGGTGTGTGTATGATCCCTGTATGTGATTGTGATTGTGTCCCTGTGTGGGGTTGGCCTGTGTGGCTGATACACAGTGAGTATATCACAGAAGCAGAGAAGCAGATGTGTGGAGTGCCCTCTGTGAGTGGGTAGTATGTGCTCATTCATCCACTATCTGTATATTTATAGTTCTCTAAGGCAAGGGAGAGGAAGATTAACACCCAGGGCAGTCCAATATATCCTTGTAAGGTATGCACCAGAAAAAGTCGGGTTTTGGAGGCGGCTGGCCGTTTTCTGACTTACCCCTGAAATATTCCAGGGGAGGAGGTTGGCAATGCCTCAGGGGCTGGTTGTTTCACAGCTGCTGCCAGTCAGAGGGGGGCAAAGGGAGCAAGGCCTGCCAGCGGGTGCTGTTTGCTGCAGTGCTAGGCAACAGGTGGCCAGGGCAACATTCAAAAGGGCCGCTGTCCCCTGTGCCTTCCCCTTCAGACCCCTGCCTGGGAGCTGGCCCTGGGCATTCCCCAAGGCTGAATTCCTTAAGTGGAAGCCTGAATTCCCCCCAGGCTTCCACTGAGCCTTTCCTTAGGCTGAAATATTGAATCCCTCCAAGGTCCCAGAAACTCCTCTGCCTGAGACTTTGTCCTTGTGGTTCCCTCTGCCTAGAACTCCTTTCCAGATCTACACATCCCAGCGTCTTCTGTCCTTCAGGTGCCAGCTTACATGTCACCTCCTCAGAAGCATGCAGCCAGCTCATAATGTCCCCCTTTGACTCTCTATCCCATCACCCTGTTTATTCTGTGTAGCCCCTCTCACAACCCTTCTCACTCTGCTTCCCCCACTCAAATGGAAACCCCATGAGGACAAGCACTTTGTATGTCATGTTTCTTTCTGTGGCCCCAGGGACCAGCACAGGGCCTGGCATGTAGTTGGAAAATAGGTGGGGTGAAGGAAGGAAAGAAGGATGTTCCAACTCAGGCCAGTTCAAGCAACATTTGAGGTCTGTTGGGTGCTAGGTCTGAGCACCCACTATCAAGGGGCCCCAGTCTACTGCAAAGACAGACATGCAAACATGCCCAGATTGTGTCCACCCACGTAGAGTGAGGTACATGAGGTTGTAGGACAGTTCACTTGGCACACATTAGCTCTTGGTCGGTCAGGCCTGTGTCAGAGAAAATGGCCTTATTTAGCCCAAGCTCGCAAGAAACTCACTGCGAGGAGGGGACTGGAACCGTCTCCTGGGGAGACAAGCCTGCACAAAGGATAATGCCAGATCTCTAGGCTGAGTGATGTGATGACAGGCATGGAGACCAGGGAGGCCAGGGGTGGGAGAGATCAACTGCAGGACTGGGCACTGCCCTTGGAATGGCCTGGAAGGAAGAGAAAGGGTGTTTTGGAGTCAGGCACAGATCATGCCTTGAAAAATAAGCACAACGGCTGTCATCCCCTCCAATCCCCTCCACACAGCCAAATCAGGGAACAGGACAGTGGGGACTGGCTACTGCCTCCTCCCCTCCATTCTCCACACTTCTCTGATGCCCTGGGGTGCCCTAGACAGACTCCAGCTGACAGTCTCATGGTCCCTTGTCTTCTGGCCTTAGGAGACACTGGCAGGAGACCAGAAGGAGCTGAAGAGTGTGATCGGGATATTTATTATGCCTCCCAACCACTGTGATGTTGGCAATCATTGTTATTCCTCTACCAAAACCCACAGCTCCCATTGGGCGGCCTGTAGCCATGGGTGGACCAGGTTCACTAACAGGCTTCCCCCTGCTTGTTCCTTCAGTCCCAGGGTAGTGGTGATCATCCCAGCCCACTGTTGCGACTCCCAGGCTGCTTCATTGTTCCTGCATGCTTCTCTCTGAACAGGCACTTCAACGACCCTCCTCTGGCAAAGTCCTTGATGTGTCCATTTCCTACAGAAACCCCTACAGTAATAACTAATCCAGGCCATGTGTGGTGGTAAACACCTGTAATTCCCGCTACTTGGTAGTCTGAAGCAGGAGGATCACAAGTTCAAGGCCAGCCTCAGCAACTGAACAAGAACCTATCTTAAAATATAATAAAAATTGAAAAGGACCGATAATTAGCTCAGTGTAGAGCATTTGCCTAACATATATGAGGCCTTGTCCCAGCACTGCCCAAAAGAGAGAAAGAGAGAGAGAGAGAGAAGGATAAGGAATAGAAGAAGATGGAGAAGAAGAAGGAGGAGGAGGAGAAAGAGGAGGAGGAGGAGGAGAAGAAAGAAGAAGGTGGAGGAGGAGAAACAGAGGGGGAAAAAAGATGCAAATAGATCCTATCCTGGTGAAGAATGACCTCCTGGCCACCACCCTGGACAGAGTCCTAATGTGAGGGGTTCATCTTATACCTCCTTACTCAGCTCAGCAGCTCAGGCTTGTAGTTACTTTGGCTAGGATAACAGGGGTGGGGGGGAGTAAGGGACCTGGGTTAGTAGACCCAAGGGTGGGAGGAATGGGGGGATGACTGGTAGAGAAGTGACCTGGGGAGCAGCAGAGGTGAAGCCCACTCAGCAGTCTTTACCATACCCCAAGGCCTGTCCTATATGACCCTGGGAAACCAGTTCCCCAAAGTTCAGTTCCCTGACAGTGGAATGGATGGCCAGCACCTCCTCACAGGAGTGTGTGAAAAGTGATCAAAAGTGACTCAACTCAGGAGCTGGTGGACGCGTCATGGTCGGTCTGCTCGGTTTCCTTGTGCTAAGAGTTTCTGCAAACCATCCAGAGTGGGGAGGAGGGCGGTACAGAGATGCCCTTCAGGGCTCTCAAACCCAGCACTTTGCAGCCAGGGTATGAATCCACACTTCACAGGCAACAAGCCAGAACCTGAAATCTATTTGCACTTCCTGTGTGACCGTAAGAAAGTCACTCTGCCCCACAGACACTGCTTGCTTTCTTTTTCTTTTATTTTCTCCTCCCTCTCTCCTCCACCCTTTCTTTCTTTCCAGGACTGGAGACTGAACTCAGGAGCATTCTGCATTTCCTCTACATTGACAACCCCACACTCTTATTTTATTTTTTGAGACAAGGCTTTGAACTTGTGATCTTTCTGTCTCAGTCTTCCAGGCATGTGCCACTACACTCAGTTGAGCCTAAGATTTTATTATTTTTTTCTTTTTTTTCTTTTTTTTTTTAAAGAGAGAGGGATAGTGAGAGAGACAGAGAAAGAGAGAAACAGCTTTATTTAGTTTTTCACATGGCCTTAGTTGCTCCAACACTTAGTTGTGTACATGGTGCTGGGGTTTGAACCCGGGTCCTCGTGCTTGCCAGGCAAGCGGCGAAACCGCTGAGCCACCGCTCCAGCCCCTGAGCCTAAGAGTTTAATATCAGTCTAGCAACATAGAGAGACCCTGTTTCAAAAAACAAACTCCTGGGGCTGGAGTGGTTGCTCAGTGGTTATGGCACTTGCCTGTTATACAAAAGGTCTGAGCCCCAGCACCACATACACAATGAAGTATCAAGCAGTGAAAGGCCAGATATAACTCTTTTTTTTTGAAAGAGGGTACAGAGAGAGAGAGAGAGAGAGAGAAAGAGAGAAGCAATCTTTATTTGGTTTTTCATGTGACTTTCATTCCTCAGACACTTTGTTGTGTATATGGTGCAGGGATTCGAACTCACATCCTCGCGCTTGCCAGGCAAGCGCCTTAACTGGTGAGTGAGCCACTGCTCCAGCCCCAGCAGTATGACTCTTTATTCATTTATTCAACAATTTTTAAGCCAGTGTGTTCAATCCTAGGAACACAAAGATTAGTAAGTCATTAAAGCAAGAACAATATCTTTATTTTTTTTTTTTAAGAGAGAGGGACAGTGAGAGAGACAGAGAAAGAGAGAAGCAACTTTATTGAGTTTTTCACATGGCCTTAGTTGCTCAAACACTCAGTTGTGTACATGGTGCTGGGGTTTGAACCCGGGTCCTCGTGCTTGCCAGGCAAGCGCCGAAACCGCTGAGCCACCGCTCCAGCCCAGAACAATATCTTTATTACTTCATGCTCGTATCCCTAACTGCTTGCTTTTCAGTTCACAGTGGCTGGAGCTGGGGGTATAGCTCAGTGGTAAAGTGTTTGCCTAGCATGAAGGAGGCCTTGGGTTTGTTCCCCAGCACTGCAAAATAAATGGAAGCTAAATGCATAAATGATATTAGCTCTTTTCTTGCATCCTTACTATATACCAGATGGTAAACCATGCATTGTATCTGCATGACTGCAACGAATCCTCAGAACAGCTATAGGTCCTATAATAAAGGGTTTTGTTTTTGTTTTTGCTTTTTTGTTTTTATGGCACTTTACCACTGAGCCATATCCCCAGCCCTTTTTAGATTTTATTTTGAGACAGGGTCTCACTAAGCTGTTTAAGGCCTTGCTAAATTGCTGAGGCTGGCTTTGAACTTGCAATCCTCCTGCCTCAGCCTCCTGAGTCACTGGGATTACAGGTGTGTGCCACCACACCCAGCATAAAGACCATTTACTGATGAGAAAAACTCATCTTGAAGAGGGTTAGCAAGCGTGATGACCAAGAACAAATAGGAAGGATATGGTGGCACCCAAGATTCAATACATTGTCTCCAGCCATGAGGCATCGTTGTCATCACCATCATCATTGACCATGACCTTCAGAGGCTTATAGTCAGTCTAGTCTGGATCCAGTGGCCCTTCTCTCCTCAAACTTCCTCCCCAGGGACCCGGGCATGGCCACAGACTTGCTCTGTGTTTCTGTACAAATGACTTCAGGTTCTTCTGGGAAGTGAAGTTAGATGATCTTTAAATGAGAAAATGTGGAGCCCCACACAGTGGCATATCCCTCTAATGCCAGCTGCTCAGGAGGCTGAGGCAGGAGAATGGAAAATTGGATGCTAGTCTGGGGAATTTATATGAGACCCTGCCTCAAAATAAAAACTAAAAAGGACTGGGGATGTAACGTAGTGGTACAGTGCTCGCCTAGCATGAGTTCAATCCCTAGAACTGCAAGAGAAAAAAACGAAAATGTGGAAGAAATGCCCAGCACCTTGCCCAGTATACTAGAGACGCATCAGTGTTATTCTCTTTATTTCCTCCCTTATTCCCACCCTCTGGAACGGCTGTTTGGGGCCACCGCTTACACCGTGCCTGACCACAGGGGCAGAAGACAACCACCACCGCAAGATTCCAAGCGGCCCCTTCCCAGGTTGGACTCGCCGGCAGTGCCAATCTCAGCCTCCAGGGGGCGCCGCCACGCCGACCCCGCGCCCGGGGGTTGTCGTTCCCGACGCGGCCACGCGGGGCCGCCTGGGCGCTGCATTTTCAGGACGGCCCGTCCTGGAACAGCGGGAAGGGCAGAGCCCAGAGCTGGATCAAGGGTGTTCTTCAGCATCACAGGGATAATTAATAAAGAACAACAGTTACTGTAACAGCATCAGATCCACCCGCTTAAGAGGCGCTTTCCTGGCGGGAGCTGCGGCTCAGCGGTTCAGCGCCTGCTTGGAATGAGCAAGAACGCGGGTTCAACCCCCAGCACCACCATGTGTAAGAGCAACGAAAGCCAGATGAAAAACTCAATAAAAATTGGTTCTCTCTCCCTCCCTCCCTCCCTCCCTCTCTCTCTCTTCCTCCCTCTCTCCCTCCCTCCCTGTCCTCTCTTTAAAAAAAAAAAAAAGCGCAATCCATGTGCTGTGGAGCTCAAGGGAAGGAGCACAGCCTTAAACTCAGACCTGGGTTCAAATCCAGATCCCTCTCACCATTCAGCTCTCCACTCTTGGACTCCCTGAGCCATTTCCTGAGTTTTAAAATGGAAAATACTGTGGCAGGGCACATTGAGCACTAGGGAGGCTGACTCAGGAGGCCAGCCTAGCTAACTTAGCTAGACTTATTTCAAAATAAAATAAAAATGGCTGGAGCGGTAGCTCAGCAGTGGAGCTAGGACCTGGGTTTGAACCCCAGCACCACATATACAGCTGGGTGTTGGAGGAACAGAAACTAGATTAAAAAAAAATGGATAGAGGGGCTGGAGCGGTGGCTCGGTGGTTACAGCAGTTGCCCTGCAAGCGCAAGTACACAGGTTCAAACCCCAGCACCCAGGTACACAACTCAGTGTCAGAGAAACAAAGGCCATGTGAAAAACTCGATTAAAAAAATTGATTCTCTCTGTCTTACTGTCCTTCTCTTTAAAAAAAAATGGATAGAATTGATTCTCTGTTTCCCTCTCTCACTCTCCCACTCTAAAAAAATAAAAAGGGCTGGGGTTGTGGCTCAGAGGTAGAGCACTTGCCTAGCTTGTGTGAGGCCCTGAGTTCAGTTTTCAGGATGGAAGAGGGACAGGAAGAAAGAGAAATACAATAATATAGTCCTTGAGAGGAAATAAATGATTCCTGGAGAGCAACTTGGAAGTGCAGTTTATTGTAATTCTCACCTCTACCCTGTGAGGCAGCTACCATAAAATTCCTTTTCAGATGAGGATCTTTGGGGCCTTTTCCCAGACTCCAGCGGTCTCCACGGATTTCTCTCTCCTAGCAAAGCCCAGAGAGCAGTCCAGGAGCACAGCCCCACTCCTGACCCAGCAGCTTCCACACTCCTTTCTGCAGTTGCCCCATCACTTTCAGATCCTCAGGCTCCTGCAGGCACCGTCCCTCCATTCTCAAGGGCAAGTTCAGGCCAATAAGCTTGCTCTGTTCTCGCCCACTGCACTCCTTAAACTAAGGCTCTGCTCCCTACCTCTTCTGAAACCCCATTCAGTGGTGTTTTCTGGAAAGCGTTTCCCAGGTGTTCTTACCCCAGGTCCATGGCCTTTGCACATGCTGTTCCCTCTACCTGAAGCAGCCTTTCCCCCAGCCTGTTCCTCAGGACACGGCTTGCATATCACTTCTTGTAGGAACTCCCCTCTCCTTTGTTTTTACAGTCTCTGTGCTTCCTCTAAACCAGGGGCACGTAGGTGATTTCTTGTTTATAATCAATCTTTATGTACCTATGGCTCCTGAGAACAGGTTTCTCATCTATTTTTTAATTAATTAATTTTAAAGAGCGAGGGACAGTGAGAAAGAAAGACAATCAATTTTGTTTAGTTTTTCATGTCGCTTTTGTTGCTCTGATACTTTGTTGTGTGTGTGGTGATGGGATTTGAACCCACGTCCTCATGCAGGCCAGGCAGGTGCCTTTACTGCTGAGCCACCCCTCTAGCACCATACCTCATCTGTTGACGATATGCCAGGGTCTACTCCAGTGACTGGAACAGAGAGAACATTCAACAGATGCACAGCTAATGAATAAGCGTTTCTGTCTATTATACAGTTTGAGCGAATCCCGTGAAAGTTCATGTGCTGCAAATCTAGCACACTTGCTTCCTCAGTCTCAGCATGTGATTCCCTCCACTGCATGATTATACAGCAATAAAACCCTCACCAGTTGCTGGTGCCATGCTCTTCAACTTCCCAACTTCCAGAACCTTTATTCTATTTTTTTTTTCTTTTGATACTGAGGATCAAACTCAAGGGCACTCTACAATCCACATCCCCAGCCTTTTTTATTTTTTACCCTGTGTCAGCATCTTGCTAAGTTGTCCAGGCTGGCCTCGAACTTGTGATCCTCCTGCCTCAGACGCCCAAATGTCTGGAATTACGGGTATGTGTCACCACACCCAGTCAGAGCCTCTTTTCTTTATAAATTACTCGGTCTGTGGTATTCAGTGATAGCCACAGAAAATGGACTAAGACACGACTAATCCAGGTCCACTCATGAAGACTTCCTGACAGCCTCAGCTCAGAGACACAAGTTCAGTTACATAAACAGAGGCACACAGTCAGCACAGTCACACACACTAGCACACTTGCAGACTCACAAATGGTCACACAAAAGGCACATGCACAAATCTGAATTCATCTATGTTCACTAGTCCATGTGTCTTGATACCTCTGTGTCCTGGTACATGTTTGCTCTCTTCTTTGTAACCCAGGATCCTAAGAATAAGAGTTGTGTCTCTTTTTCCAGCCTTGTGGCCCCTAAGAGAAAGTGAATTACTCCCATTGGACTGGGGATCCCAAGGGAATTGTTATCTTCCCCACAACTATTTTGGAGGCCTGAGTCTAGGAATATCCCTTATAACCCAGGAGTTCTTGGATGAGACTGTCTCCCACATCATACACGGAGCCCTTGTGACATGGTTGCATCTCTCTGGCTCCTTATCTCTGGAGCTCAGGGGCAGAAATCTTATTCCCTCAATAAGCCAGGTACTCAGGTTGGAGGTGTACAGCGCTTGCTTAGCATTTGCAAGTCCCTGGGTTCAATCCCCAGCACTAAAAAAATAAAAAAGAACAACCAAAAAAAAAAAAAAAAAAAAAAACTAAGAAAGCCAGGTACTCTGGCAATAGCACACAGATCTCCCTGTTAGACTGCCAGTTCCCGTGGGCATGGCTGTCTCCCTGGCCCCTCTCTACCCCTGCCACCTGCCTATTACCCTCCACCCCTGGGCTGGGCTGCCACAACTTTGGAAGCAGCAATAAACCTAATGGCAAGCCACACTGCAAGAGGCTGGTCCTGAAGGACCCCCTGGAAGGTGACAGGATCCACAGGCTCCAGAAGGGACGACTTGACCCTGCTCAGCTCTTCCAGGAGCCCCGGGGCCTGGTCGGCTGTACTCTACCACTGCCGTCATTTAATTCACCAATCCTGTGAGAAAGGCGTGTCCATGGGTTCATCACCTCGTTTATAGAGAAGAAATGCAGGCCCGTAAGAGTGACTCGCCCTGTCACACGGCTGGGAAGTAGCAGAGCTGGGCTGTCCACCGGGCAGCCACCTCCCACCCGGCTAGGACAAAGGGAGTGAAAGGGTGCAAAGGTGTGGAGGGGGACGCCCAGGTCTCTGGCTTGGAGCCCGGACAGTGCTGGCTCCTAAGACAAGGACCGGCGGAGGGTGGGAGTGCCAGCTAGGGAGTTTGGGAACAAAGAGGAGGAGCAGGTTCCGCAGGCAGCCAGCCAGGCCCGCAGGAGGTGGGCCTGAGTTCCAGGCTTTGCGTTCCCCACTTGGCTCCGGCGCTGCAGTCCTGGGCCCAAGGGCCATTCACCATCTGACCCTTCTTTTGGCCTCACTTGCCCCAGGTGAGAAAGAAGGACGCAGACGGGTGCAGCCATCTCCTGGGAGTCCTGCTCCTTTAAGCCTTTCCCAGGGCAGGGTGTGGCCCTGGCTCCAGGTGAGCTGCGCTGCCACATCAGCAAGGTGAGACCCGCCCCGTCCCCTCCCCCAGCTCTGGAGGGAGGCCCCGGAGGCCCCAGAGGCTGGTGGGAAGTGGGTGGGGAGAGAGCCACCTGGTTGGCCTGAGCTCCCAGCAGAGGGGACGGCAGCAGGGGTTGTTGAGGGAGGTGTGCACACCGGCCCCTGAGGATCCGTCAGTGTGTCTGCGAAGGTTCCAGAGTATCCAGGAGTGTGGAAAAATGTGCATATCTTAGCGGTGCAGACACAAGTGTGACTTAACTACGGAAGTTTCTGTGCACGAATGTGGGAATGTGTGCCAACTGCTCCGAGTGCCACTATGTGGGAGAGGATGCCCCTGGGTGTTCAGGGATATGAACGTCTATACGAACGGACTTAAGAGCACAAGTGTGTGCGCGCGTGTGTCGCTGGTCTGTGTAGATACTCAACACAACAGTGTAGAAACAAGAATGTCACAGTGTGTCTTCGTGTGGACAGATGTGAGTGTAAAAATGTGTGTGTGTGTGCGCGCGCGCGCGTGTGCCCGGTGCCATGGCATATGCCTGTAATCCCAGCTACTGGTGGGGGGGCACCGAGGCAGAAGGATCACAAGTTCCATACCAGTCTCAGTAACTTAGTGAGGCTCTAAGCAACTTAGTGAGACCCTGTCTCAAAAAGACCCTGTCTCAAAAACTAAAAGGGGTGGGGATGGGGCTGAAGCAGTGGCTCAGTGATTACAGGACTGGCCTGGCATGCTGAGGACATGGGTTCAAACCCCAGCACCACATACACAATGAAGTATCAGAGCAAGGAAAGCCACATGAAACACTAAATGAAATAGATTCTCTCTCTTTAAATAATAAATAAATAAATAAATAAAATAAAATAAAAAGGGGCTGGTATGTAGCTCAGAGGTAAAGCACCTGTGGGTTCAATCTCTCATACAAAAAATAAATAAAAGAAAGAAAAACCGAGCCCAGGTGCCTGCCTCTTTACCTGATGTGTCACAGTTTCCTGGACACCTCTGGAGCTTCCTGCCTTAAAGAGCAGTTGTCCCCGCCTGGGCATAGTTGTGTACACCTGTAATCCCAGGGACTTGGGAGGATGAGGCAGGAGGACTGCAAGTTCAAAGCCAGCTCAACAACTTGCAACTAGTGAGACCCTAAGCAATTTAGCAAGACTCTGTCTCAAAAGAAAAAATAAGAGCTAGAGTGCCGGCTCGGTGGTACGGCGCTTGCCTGGCATGCGCAAGTACACGGGTTCAAACCCCAGCACCCACATACACAACTGAGTGTCGGAGCAACGAGAGCCATGTGAAAAACTCAGTAAAAATTGATTCTCTCTGTCTCTCTCTCCCACTGTCCTTCTCTCTTTAATAATAAAAAAGAAAGAAAGAAAGAAAAAATAAATAAAAAGGGCTGGGGATATGGCTCAGTCGTTAAGCCAGGTTCAATCCCTGGTACCACAAAAAAAAAAAAAGAAAGAAAAAAGCGCAATTCCTCTCTTGCTCAGCTTGACCTTTCTCCATTGAAGCAGAGGTTTAGTCCCCAGGCATTCTTCTTCAGGCTGCGAAGGGGGCCTAAGGTTAGTTATGCATCTTCTTTTATACCTTCAGTGAACAGAGGAGAATATAAGGAACGAAGCACTGCAGAAACCCCCTCAGGTCACAAAGTGGGCATGCATGTTGATTCCATGATTCCTAAAACTCATGGTAGGGTCCTAGGCCTTGTGCAGACCCATCAATGGCTCAGTGCAGGGCTCTGGAGCAAGGAGGGAGAAAGGCAACTGATGTTCAGGAAACCTCCAGCCACTTGCTTGGCCCTTCCCACGTCACTTCCTTCCCTTCAGTCTTGTTCAGAGAGGTGGACTTTTTGTTTTGCTTTGTTTTGGTCGTGCTCCCTGTGCAACTAGGCCAGGGCTCTGGAGCTGAGCTGCTCCCCTGCCTGCCAGCCCTACTCCTGTTCAGAGAAGTGAGGCAGCTCATCCAGGGAAGCTGAGCCAGCATGTGAACCCAGGCCTCTGGCTCCAAAGCACCTCTACTAAAGGCAGTAATAGAGGGTAGAGGGCCAGTGCAGGGCTGACGGGCTTCTAGTCATGGAGAGAAGAGAGGAAAGCACAATGAGGTGCAATAGAAGTGGGGAGAGAGGGGGCTGGAGAGGTGGCTCAGCGATTGGAGCACTTGCCTGGCAAGTACAAGGATCCAGGTTCAAACCCCAGTACCACATACACAAGTGTCAGAAGTTAAAGCCAGATGAAAAAATAAATAAGACTGATTCTCTCTCTCTCTCTCTCTCTAAAAAAGAAAAAAAAAGTAGTGGGAGAAGACCCAAGAGTTCCTCACCCACTGCTGAGGTGACACAGTCTCATGTGAGCCCCAAGGACAGTCTCTGCAGGACTTCCTGTTCTAACCAGAGCCTAGCTCCCTGCCTGTGCCCCACCCGAAGACTAAGGGGCTGGGCTAGAGGAAAACATGAGTAAGTGGACCCAGACTTGAGCAACCGCCCCTCCAGCTGGTCACAGGGGTCTAGATTCCACCATTCTGCTGTCAATCTCTGTCCCTTTAGGCTCCTCTATTAGAGCAGAACACGTGGCTCCCTTCTGGAATAGGGATGGAAGCAGGAACAGTGGGACAAGGGCCAGGAGAGAGTGTGAAGGGTAGGTCCCTGGGGAGGCTACAACCTGTTTTTCTCGCTAATTGCTTTACTCTCCCAAAGCTGCTGGGTTTGTTGTTTGTTTGTACCAGGGATTGAACCCAGGGGTGCTTAACTACATTCCCAGTTCATTTTTATATCTTCTTTTGAGCAGGGTCTCACTAAGTTGTTTAGGGCCTCACTATGTTGCTGAGGCTGGCCTTGAACTTGTCATCCTCCTGCCTCAGCCTCCTGAGCCTCTGGGATTACAGGTGTGCGCCACCACACCCAGTTTATTCTCCCAAAGCGTCTCGGACAGACATCTCTCTCTTATTTCTGATGAAGAACCTGAGGCTCTGAGAGGCAGATACAAAGTAAAGGCAGGCTTTGGATCTCGCCTTTGAATTTGAAGTCCAGGGCTCTCAGGGTTGGCTTTGGCTGGTGGAGGAGGCCAGCCAGGGAGGGATGTGAGTGAGAAGCAGGGTTCTGTTGACTCTTTCGGACAGTGAGAACTAGGGAGACACCCAGAGCTGAGGTGATACAGTACCTACCCAGGTACCTCAGGGACTTGTCACAAGGCCACAAGGGGCGGTAAGGAAGATCAGAGTGGTGCCCCTTGCCTCCAGGCCTCATGGCGCCCTCAAGGATGGTCAGGAAGCAGAACAGCTGTGCTGGTATTCTTTGCGTCAGGTGCAAATGTGTGACGATCCCAACTGTGAAGTTCCAGCATCTGCAGGGCTGAGCCTTCGATCGTTCTTCCTCTGGGTCCTGCTTGTCTTGGGCCCCTCTGCTGGTGGTGCCTGCTGCCTCATGATCCCACCCACCACCTTCTCCCCAAGAGACAACCCACTTGGTTCAGTAAATCTGATGTCTAGAGGGCAGCCGCAAGCCAGACCTCACGGGCCACCGGCCAGCTGAGAGAGGGCCAGCTTCTGGGTCAGACCCACTTCCAGTCTAGTTAGTAGCCCAGGTGGGTTACTGTGTTGAGGATATGGTGAGCTGAGAAACCCTCAGAAAGGGTGTGGATCAGGCAGGTACCAAGGACATGACATAAAGCACTTTGAATTCAGACCCTGATTTCAGCTGCTTCCATGAAGATGGGGATAGCACCTTTCACAACTTTGTTCCCGGTGCCCCGCACAGGGCTGGCAAGATAGAGTTTCAGGGTTTTCTAGGGGGTACTGGGGATCCAATCCAGAGACTTGAACATGCTAGGCAAGTGCTCTACCATTGAGCCACATCCCCAGCCCCAGAGGCTGTTGATGGGCAAGAGTCAGCCAGGAGCCCTGGGGCTCTGTTGAAGGCCACAGCCTTGCAGGGGCCCTCTCATTCCCGCATCCTTAAATAGGGTGCTCCAGGATCACCATCACTCTGAACCTCCACACTTATGTGCCTAAGCCTGGGTCCCTCCCAGGCTTCTGTGTCATGGAGATGCCAGGGCCACTTGAAGCACTCTGGTGCCACCCCAAACTCAGGGGCATAAGCACATAGCCTCTCTGCCAGCAGTTCTGCTGGTATATCCCTGACCCTGGGTCACAGCCTCTCACTTGTTCCCTCACTGCCTGGGTGTCCTGTTTTCAACTCCATGGGTGGCTTTGCCTGACCCTGGCCTGGCCTGAAGCTTGGGGTGGGGGCGGAGGGTGCGCACAGTGATGCTCTTGTTCAGGGGACCAGGGTGGGGCCATGCCTCCTCTTGGCTCTGGCTCATGGGTCCAGTCTTGGCAGGATGGAGGGAGAGGCCACTACCTGCAGCATCATCGCAGCCTGCAGGCTGTGGGCAGAGCAGCCGGAGTGCCATGGAATCTGCCAGATGACCTTTAGCTGGGCTCTCCTACCAGGCCTTTATTGATCCCTTAGCCTCTGGGTCCTCCGTGTCAGGGCCTGTGTCCAGGGCCATTATGAAGGCAAGCATGTGGCTGGAGTGATATGGCAGAGACTGGATGAACTGCCCAGCCCAGGGCTGCCCTTCAAAATGCCCCATCTCGGAACTGGAGGTCAATGCCAATAAGGCTTATTTTGGGATATAGGGAGCCAGTGAGGAGATGGGAATGCAGTTAGGGGGATGGGGCTTAGTGGTGGGATGGGCCTGAGGGAAGGGATGAGAGGTCAATGAGAATGTGAAGGAAGAAAATCCCTTCCAGCTCCAGCTCGGCTCCCAGAGCCTGCCCGTCTCTATTCAGTTTGACTACAGAAGGGGCACTGGCCACCTTGGTGTGGCACACTCCCCTGAACAGCCGCAAGGAATCTGTAAACGGGTCTGTTGGGGAGGGACCTGACAGGCCACACCACAGTCCTGAGCATCACACTGTGAGACCTTAAGGGTTAGGGACCAGGACTGGAAGTGAGCCCTAAAGGCCAGGGAGTTGGGCCAGGGGCCAAGGACTGCAAGCAAGGGAGCTTTTCTCAGGTTTCCTCCCCTCCTCTGCCCCTGCCCTCTTCTTCTTCTACTTATTTTTCTTCTCTTTCGTCTGCTTCCTCCTCCTCTTCTTCTTCTCCATCTTCTTCTTCTCTTTCTCTTTCTTCTTCCTGCTTCTCCTCCTCTTCCTCCTCCTCTTCCTCTTCCCCTTTCTCCTCCTCCTCCTTCTCTTTCCCCTCCTCCTCCTCCTCTTCCCACTCCTCTTCCTCTTCCCCCTTCTCCTTCTCTTCTTTCTTTTTGGTGCTGGATAGAACCTGGGGCCTCATGTAGGCTAGGCAAGGACTCCACCTCTGAGCCACACCTCCATCCTCCTGCGTTCAATCCCCAATACCCAGAGAGGCAAAGCGGGTCCTCTCCAGGGCCTTGGAGATGCCTCCTTGCACCCTCAGGTTACAGCCCTTGGCAAGCCTCCAAAGACTGGGAGCAGCGGGTCCACACCTCAGATCACTGGGACAGGGCAAGTGCCAGGCGCTGTGGCACGTGCCTGTAATCCCAGCAAACAGGAGGCAAGAGGATCACAAGTTTGAGGTCAGCCTGGGAAACTTAGCAAGACCCTATCTCAAAACAAAAAATAAAAAGGGATGGGGATTAGCTAAGTGGCAGAGTACCTCTTAGTTCAGTCCCCAATCCCCAGTACCAGAAAGAATTAAAAAAAAAAACCACAACATATGTAAGATTTGACCCTTGTGACTTCTTTGGTGGGTTCCTTCACAACACCTTCTTCTTCTTCTTTCTTCTTCTTTTTTTTTAGATAGAGAGAGGGACAGTGAGAAGAGAGAGAGAGAGAGAGAGAGAATCAATTTTGTTTAGTTTTTTATCTGGTTTTCTTTGCTCTGACTCTTAGTTTTATATGGGGTGCTGGGGTTCAAACCCAGGTCCTTGCTCATGCCAGGCAAGTGCTGTAACCTCTGAGCCCCTGCTCCAGCCCACCCAACACTTTCTTCATCACTAAATCTGCATCTCTTTTTCCAATGACCTCTCCCTTGATTAAGCCTGCCCCAAAGCCCAGGGTCCCCAGTTCTCAAAGTCTCTACCCCTTACTGAACCTAAGTCCCCTCACAAAGATCTGACTACACAACTGGGGCCTTGTTTAGGTGTTGCTGCCCTCTCTCACCTGCAGGAAGGACTGTTTGGACACTGGCTCCATCCACTCTGGCTGACCTGAGTTCTTATTGCTCAAAGAACAGTTCAGGTGCATCGTTTGCATAGAATTATTTAATATTCAAATATCCAAGACTGGACTGGTGAAGAATGGCTCCAAGGCATTTCATACTTCCTTTTTTTTTTTTGGTGGGGAGTATTGGGGATTGAATCTAGGGACATTTTACCACTGAGCTGCATCCCTAATCCTTAAAAAAACATTTTTTAAGAGAGAGAGAGTTGGAGAGAATGTGAGAAAGAGACAGAGAGTGAGAGAGAGAGAGAATCAATTTTATTTATTTTTTCATCTGGGCTTTGTTTCTCCAACTCTTGGTTGTGTGTGTGGTGCTAGGGTTCAAACCCAGGTCCTCATGCATGCCAGGCAAGCTCTCCAACTGCTGAGCCACCACTCCAGCACTTTACATTTTTTATTTTAAAAAGATTTAGTAAGTCAGGTGTGGTGGCGCACTCCAGTAAGCCTAGCAGCTCAGGAGGCTGAAGCAGAAGGACCTCAAGTTCTAAGCCAGCTTCAGCAACTTCCCAAGACCCTGTATGAAAACAAAAAATAGGCCTGGATCAGTGGCTCAGCGGTTTAGGCATGTGCGAGGACCCGGGTTCAAATCCCAGCACCATGTACACAACTAAGTGTTGGAGCAACAAAGGCCATGTGAAAAACTAAATAAAGTTCTTTCTCTCTTTCTCTGTCTTTCTCACTGTCCCTCTCTCTTTAAAAAAAAAAAAAAGAAGAAGAAGAAGAAGAAGAATATAAAAAATAAAAAAGGTTCTGGTGGGGAGGGCTGGAGTGGTGGCTCAGTGGTTACGGTGCTTGCCTAGTATGCGTAAGGATGTGGGTTCGAACCCCAGCACCAAATACACAACAAAAGCCACATGAATACGAAATAAAAATTGATTCTCTCTTTCTCTCTCTTTCATGGTCCCTCTCTCTCTTAAAAAAAAAAAAGGTGCTGAGATGTGACTCAGTGGCTAAGCACCCGGAGACCCCTAGTTCAATCCCTGGTACCAAAATTAAAAAAAAAAATTAGTAAGACAGGGTCTCACTAAGTTGCTGAGGCTGGCCTTGAAATTATCATGCTCCTGCTTCAGCCTCCTGGGTCTCTGGAGGGCTTGCATCACCATGCCCATATGCCAAGGTCACATTTGTTTGTTTTTTTTGGTAGCAGGGATTGAACCTAGGGGCATTTAACCTCTGAGCCACATCTCCAGCCCTTTTGTTTATAGGCCTACTCCACTGCACCCAACAAGGTCACCATGATGTGAATCCTACTTGCTGAGAGCCTTGGTTGAGCTCTGCAGAGAAACCACGGCAGTGCAGGATGTGAAATAGAGCCATCCTGTTGGCATCTAGTTTGGGTTCTAGATCCCAGAAGTACGCTGAGGACAGGACTGGGGTGGGAGAAGAGGCAAGACTCTCCTTCCGGCTAGGGATGTAACTCAGTGACGGAGAACTTGCCTAGCATGTGTGAGGCCCTGGTTCTATACCTAGCACCACCAAAAAAGAAGAAGAAAAAAACAAAAAATTCCTTCCCAATCCCCAGAGAAAGCCAGGATCTAGAATAGGGAGTATAAGAGGGGAAAGGTTCTTAGTTTTTTTTTTTGTTTGTTTGTTTTTTTGAGAGAGAGAGGGACAGTGAGAGAGAGAAAGAGAATCAATTTTATTTAGTTTTTTCCTGTGGTTTTCATTGCTTTGACACTTTGGTGTGTACGTGGTGCTGGGGTTTGAACTTGGGTCCTTGAGCATGCCAGGCAAGCGCTCCAACCGCTCCAGTCCCCAGATTCTTAGAAATTTGAAACTGAAGTGCTACTTAGGATTTCTTAGACATGGGGCTGGAGCGGTGGCTCAGAGGTTACGGCGCTTGCCTGGCATGCGTGAAGGCCCAGATTTGAACCTCAGCATCACATACACAACTAAGTGTCTGAGAAACAAAGGCTTCATGGAAAACTAAATAAAAACTGATTCTCTCTTTTTCTGTCTCCCTGTCTCTTTCTTTTTCTCTTTCTTTCTTATTATTTTAAAGAGAGAGGGACAGTGAGAGAGAGAGAGAGAAAGAGATCAAATTTATTTCGTTTTTCATGTGACTTTTGTTGCTCGAACACTTTCTTGTGCACCTGGTGCTGGAGTTTGAACCCCATGTCCTTGCACATGCCAGGCAAGCACTGTAACCACTGAGTCACTACTCCAGCCTCTCTCCCTGTCTCTTGAAGGAGGAGAAGCAAAGGGGAAGGAGAAGGAGAATCGAAGGGGAAGGGGAAGGGAAAGGGGATAGGGGAAGGGGAATGGGAAGGGGAAGGGGAAGAAGAGGAAGAAGAAGAGGAAGAAGAAGAAATAAAATTGATTCTCTGAAAATAAGAAATAAACATGGGTTGGGGATGTGGTTCAGTGGTTAAGCTCCCTTGGGTTCAATCAAAAAAAAAATTACCAAAAAAAAAAAAAAAAGGGCTTGGGAGATGTGTCTTAGCGGTAAAATCCCTGGGTTCAACCCCTGCTACCAAAAAAAAATTTTTTTTTTCAGGGCTGAGGATCGAACTCGGGACCTTTTGCATACTAGGCAAGCGCTCTGCCACTGAGCTAAATCCCCAACCCCTCAAAAAAAAATTAAAAAAAAAAGCAAAAAAAAAATATCTGCTTTAGGCATTGTTTAAATCAACCCTGAGAACCACTCTGAAAAGGAAATATTATCATTACATCCATTTTATTTTATTTTTGTTTGTTCATTTAATTTTTTGGTGAACAATGTGGGCAACAATCATAATTCCCATTTCAAATTCCCTAAGATACAGGGACGTCTTAGATATGTGTTTCAATGTCATACAGCAAGTGGCACAGTTGTGACACTAGCCTGCAATTTATACAATTAAATCAGTCACAAGATAACATCAAAGCTGGGTGTGGTGGTGGATACCTGTAATCTCAGCTACTCTCGAGGCTAAGGTAGGAGGATCACAAATTCCAAGGGAGCCTTCACAAATTAGCAAAGACTCTCATCAACTTAGAGACACCCTGTCTCAAAACAAAAAAACACAGGAGCAGTGACTCAGCAGTTGGAGTGCTGAGTCACTGGCATACACAAAGGACCCTGGTTCAAATCCCAGCACCACATACACAACTAAGTGTTGGAGAAACAAAAGCCAGATGAAAAAAATAAATAAAATTGATTTTGTCTCTCTCTCTTAAAATAAAAACTAGAAAAGACTGGGAATGTAGCTCAATTGTAAAGAAACATCCCTGGGTTCAATCCCCAATACCAAAAAATAAAAGAAAAAAAATTACCAAAAAGTTAACATCAGCTGGGGCATGGTGGCACATGCCTGTAAGTTCCAACTGTTTGGGTGGCCAAGGCAGGAGGATCACAAGTTCAAGATCAGCCTGGGCAATTTAGAACCCAATGTAACTCAAAGGTAGAGCATTTGCGTAGCAAGCAGGAGGCCCTGAATTTACTCCCTAGTACTGAAAAAAAAAAAAAAGTTAGCATCAGGGGTGATCTAGGCCTATGAAAAAAATGAGGCTTTACAGGCTTTTCTGTTAGGATATATGTGGATGCCCCATGCTGGGCAGAAGGAAGTGATTTGCCCAGGGTTATATTAGATGTTGTGTGAAAAAACAGCCTAGGCCTCAGAGAAGGTTGCTGAGCAGTCTGGAGAGAAATCAGAGGCCCTGGCACGATCTGCACCCCTCCCCAGGACCTGGACACTTCTCTGCGAAGGACAATGGGAACACTGTGCCCCAGAGGCACTGTGCAGGGTGCCAAGGGCCCCTCTCAGCATGAAGGGGTGGGGAGAGGCTAAAGAATGAGCAGAGCCAACACAGAAGGGCAGGGCAGCGCAGGGGTGGAAGGACAGTCCTCCCTCCACTGTGACTTTGGCAAGGGGCTATTTAGGCAGGAGCATGGGCCCAGTCAGTGTCTCTTGCCACCCGGCTTTTGTAATCATGCTTCGCTCTTAGGCCTCAGTGCTGTCCGTCATCCACTTTGTGTAAATGCAGCCATCTTGTATGCCCAGAGCATGGGATGGGGACACCAACGGGCCAGCTCTCCAAGCTGTGTGAGCTTAGCCTCCTGGAGTTATCTGACCCGTGAAGTGTAGTCAATCAACTCTACTTCTGGAATGGGCGAAGCAGCCCAGTAAGGACATGACGGTCGATCCTCTCCCAGCCTGCCTCACATGGTTGGCAATGGCCAGGACTGGCCAGGACTGACCAGGAGAGCTTGTGGGGGAGGTGCCCTCTTCCTTCCTGCCCCTTCCAGCTGGGTATCAAGATCTGAGACCAGATGTACGGCTGGGTGACTCAGTGCTTTCCTGCCTGGAAACTCCTCCCTGACTGCCTCACCAGGCTGGGCCAGGCCCAGTGAGACAGCAGATTGAGGGGAGGAGGGCTGGTCCCCAACAACCTCAGGGGAGCCCTGGGTTGAGGGCAGGGAGAGGGAAAGAAGAAAGGGTAGTGTGGCTTGGCCTGCAAGGGGGGGCATGTGGGATAATGGTCTCCCCAAAGTTGAGGGGGAGCGTGTCCTTTCCATCTACTCAAACCTAAAATGCTCAGATGTACACCCCCTCTTCCTCCCACCAGCACGCTTTCCATTCCGAATATTTCCCAGCCAGCCCAATGCATTGGTCCAGCCCTCCTGGGCCTGCAGACCCACAGGGTGACCTTCCTTCCCTTTCTCTCCTCTCCTTTCCAGCCACCTCCTCCTCCACTTCCTTCTCGCTTCCTCGCCTCCCTCTCTGCAGGCCCTGTTGCTATTGCTCTAGGCGCATGGAGACAGCTCTCTGGAAGCTTGCCTCCTAATTGCCAAACCCTCACCCAGCCCAGCTTGATCTCTCAGGGACTGTAAGCACCTCTGACCTGGCCCTTCTTGGATCTCTGCTCTTGGCCTTGAATGTCACCCTGCTGTGTTCCCTTCTATTTCTTGAACACTTCCAAGATAGCTTGTTCCCAGTCTACTTTTTTTTTTTTTTTTTGAAGTGAAGAGGTACTGGGGGTTGAATCCAGTGGCTCTCTACCACTGAGCTACACCCCAGCCCTTTTTATTTTTCTTTGGTACCAAGGATTGCACCCAGGGGTGCTGAACCACTAGGCCACATCCCCAGCAATTACAGGATCTTGCTAAATGGCCCAGGTTGGCCTCAAATTTTTAATCTTCCTGCCTCAGCCTCCTAAATCTTTGGGATTATAGGTGTGTGACACCATGCCCAGCCCCACCCTCCTTCTTAGAGGTATGTATCCTGTAAATTCAGTCCTTACTAGTCTACCCTATGGAGGAGAGATTAGGTAAGGATGTTGGTATCTTATAGACCTGAGTTCAAATCCCGATGCTACCGCTTTTACTAGTGTAATCTTGGATAGCTTAGTTTCCTTCTCTGAGCCTCAGTGTCCTCCTACATCAAAAGGGTTGATATTACCGACCTTCTGGGGAACACGAGGGACAATGCTGGCAAGGCACAGTGATGCACACCTGTAATCACAGTGACTCATGAGGCCGAGGCAGGAGGAAGGCAAATTTGCCTCAGCAATTTCGAGAGACCCTATTTCAAAATAAAATATAAATGGGACTGGGGATGCAGCTCAGTGGGAGAGAGCCCCTGGGTTCAATCCCCAGTACCAAAGTAAATAGATAATAAATAGCCAGGTGTGTGGTGGCACATACCTGTAATTACAGCGACCTTGGAAGGCTGAGGTAGGAGGATCCCAAGTTTGAAGCCAGCCTCAGCAATTTAGTGAGACCTTATCTCAAAATAAAAAATAAAATGGGCTAGAGATGTGGCTCAGTGGGTAAGTGCTTCTGGGCTCAACTCCTGGTACCAAAATCAACAACAACAACAACAACAACAAAATCCTGTTATCCCAATGACTGGAGAGGCTGAGGCAGGAGGATCGCAAGTTCAAATCCAGCCTCAGCAATTTAGCAAGCTCTAAGCAACTCAATGAGACCCTATTTCAAAATAAAAATTTTAAACGTCCTCTTTAAAAATAAATAAATAAAAAGTAAATAAAAGGGCTAGGGATGTGACTCAGCTGTAAAGCACCCTGGGTTAAATCCCAGTACCAAAAAATAAATAAATAAATAAAAATAAGGGGTTGGGGATTTAGCTCAGTGGCAGAGCGCTTGCCTAGCACACACAAGGCCCCGAGTTCGGTCCTCAACCCTGAAAAATAAATAAATAAATAAATAAATAAATAAATAAAAGGGCTGGTGGCTGGCTCAGCGGTTATGGTGCTTACCTGGCATGCACGACTCCTCGAGTTCAAACCCCAGCACCACGTACACAACAAAGCGTCTGAGGAATGAAAGTCACATGAAAAACTAAATAAAGATTGCTTCTCTCTTTCCTCTCTCTCTCACACTGTCCCTTCTTTCTTTAAAAAATAAAAAATAAAAGGCCTGTGGGAATGTGGGGATGTGGGGATGTGAGGATGTAATTCAGTGGTAAAGTGCCCTTGGGTTCAATCCTGGTACCATTAAAATAAACTAAAATAATAAATAAAGTAAAATATCTATTTAAAATAAGATACTTTCTTTGGTTGAGATCTATATGGAGGATATTATGTGCTTGGAAAGAATGCAAAATCTGCTTGGGTTAATCCAGGAAGTCTTCAGAGAGGTGGTAGCAGTTGGGTTGATTCCTGTAAGGTGCGTAGGAGTTTGAAAGATGGCTGAGTCAGGAAAAGCCATGGAAGCAGCCACAGGTAAAGGTGTGGCAGTGTGAGGTATAAGAGGGCAGAGACTGGAGCTCTGTTTGCTTCCATGACTTTCTCACTATGTTGCCCAGGTCTCAAACTTGTGGATTCAAGTGATTCTCCTGGCTCAGCCTCCCGAGTAGCTGGGACTACAGGCATGTGCCACCATGACCAGCTCCAACTTTTCCTTTTTGTACCTTAGAGAGCTCCCTAGGGGCATTAATGGAGGGCAGAAGGACGTAGAGGCAGCAGAGTCTAGGAGAAGAGAAAGAGAGGAGAGAGAGAGAAAGAGGATCAAACTCAGGGCCTCATGCATGGTAGGCAAGCGCTCTATGACTGAACTATATATCCCTACTCCTGCAGGGTAAGATTAGGGTAAAAAAAAACTTACTCCTGCTCTTTCATACATGGGCTGTGCAACCTTGGGAAAGTCACTTAACCTTACTGAGCTTGTGTCTCTCATCTGTCAATGGAGTAATAATAGGCACCCATGGGGATGCTGGGGAGAACTGAATGAGCTAATGGAAGGGAAAGTGCTAGATAAACAGAAGCTGTTGTTATTGTAGAGGATCCACCAGGGTAGGCTGTGTTCCAGCCATAGCCCCACCTCAAAAATGGCTTCCCTGCGCCTCCTCCAAGCTGGGCCCACATCCTCCAGGGCTGCGGGGTGGGGTGCAGTATGCAGGGGAAGGACAAGCACACACCTGGCTCCAGATCCTGGCTCCCTGGCTGTATGACCCGGATCAGTGTCTTTCCCCTCTGAACCTCACTTCCTAACTACAAAATAAAGCTAAGAACTCCAACTGCAGAGCTGTCTGTGAGAAGTCTATGGTACTTGGTAAGTGATCTCTATTATAGACAGTTCCCTGTCCCCTCCTCCAGGGCCTAGCGCCAAGTGGAGCAGGGTGGGTAATAGTAAATATTTAATGACAAAGTGGCTGAGAGATCCTGACTGAGGGAGATTTGGAGGGGCCAGTGGACACTGCTTCCCCAGCAGGGTCTGCACAGCCATCTCTGGGATCCACAGGGCCACCGCCAGATCCCAAGGGACTCTTGCCTTCAGTGACTTATTGGGAGAGTCTCAGCTAGAAGGGACCTTCCCACCGTACTGTAGCCACCCAGAATGTCTCTCTATTCTCTTTCATTCTGCCATTGAGGGGAACAGTAAATGGACAAGGACCCAACTTCAACAACCATTCTCTGAGCCCTCCCCATCCCACCAAGTCTGTGCTGTTACCATTGATTCGGAGATGAAGGCCGGGATTGAGCTTTAGGGCCTGTGCTATCATCACCAGGACAGAGAAATAAAAAATATGTTCACTAATTGTAAGTTGCATGGGGCTTGGCCAAGGACTGGCTTTTGAGAAAAATCAAACCTTGAAGAAGCAATTTAAAGTCTTCGGGCCTCTACTTAACCACCTTTAAAATGGGAATAACAGTTCTGACCTCAGGGTTGTTATGAAGACCAGGGAAGCAATTATGTTACACATTCAGGGCAGGATCTTCACTAAGTTGGAAGGCTTCACAAGAGGGTCTGTGAGTTGGGTCCTAAAGGATGAGAAATGCTTTGCCAATGAAAAAATGAGGAGATGAGGACTGGGGCTGGACAGTGAAGGCCCCTTTGTGCCCAAGACTGTGGTTTATCCTAGATACAACAGGAAGGAAATTAGGGAAAGAGGACTGAGGAGAGAGAGGCGTTAGGAGACTCCAGACAAGAGATGTGATGGTCTTGGGGACTGAAGTCTTGTGTCATCACTTGGTCACCTCCTTCAAGCACGCCTATGAGTCAATGATTTAATGATTCCTGTCCCAGGAATATGTCTGTCCCTTAGTGGGAATTGACAGGGGCAACACCTTTGGCCAGAGGAGCCACCCACAGAACAGTGACTTGGGCCCCAGAGGGATCAAGCAGGCAGAGCGGCTATGGAGCTTTCTTTCCTTTCCAGTCCAGAGCTGCCACCCCTGCCCCTGCCCCTCGGCCTCCCCTTTGTGGATCTGTCTGTGGTTGTCTCCAGGCTGAGGCAGCAGAAAGCGTATTTTGGAGTGAGCCGGACCTAAATCCAAATCCCGGTTCAACTACTAACTAGCTGTGTGACCTTGGTCAGGCTTCTTGTTGACTGAGTCAGGTTTGTGGAAAAGGTTCAGATGGGCAGCATCTATATACGCTATGTGCAAAGGCACAGAAAAAGGCTGGAAGGGTCTATACTGCTCGCTAGGGTTGAGAGTGGGCAGGGGAAGGTGCGTGTGAAGTGGAACATTCATATTTTACTCTACTTATTTCAGCATTATTTGGGCCTTTTATAAGCACATGTGTGTGTGTATCTGTATATGTATATGTTCACACTTTTTTTTTGTCATGCTGGGGATTGAACCCAGAGCCCTTTGCATGCTTGGCAAGCGTTCTGTCACTGAGCTACATCCCCAGCCCAAACATGTGTATTTTCTGTAAGCACATTTATGTAAAGCAGGACTGGTGCTACCAACCTCATAGACTGCTGGAAGGATTTTCAAAAGACCTGACAGATAAATTTCCTTTCATGCTTCCTGCTGCAGAATTGGCCCTCACCACTTGTATTAGTTCTCCTCCCTTCTCTTTCTGTTGCCTAGATCTGTGTTTTTACTTGTAGCTGTTTGTCTCTGGGTATCTATGTTTATGTAACTGGTCTGTGTATATCTCTTTCTGTGGTTTATGGTCTGCTGAGCGTCTGTGTGCATTCTGTTTTTGTATATGGGAATGTGTAGAGTTGTCTATCTGTGTGTGTCTGTGTCACTGGGTATGTTTGCAGAGCATGTGCATGTGTGTGCCTCTGAGTTTGCATTCTAGTATGTTTCTGTGTCTACTTATGTGCCTTTATTTTTTATTTTTTGAAGAGAATCAACTTTATTTAGTTTTTCATGTGACTTTTGTTGTTCCAACACTTTGTTGTGTATGTGGTGCTGGGGTTTGAACCCGCGGCCTCTTGCATGCTAGGCAAGCACTGTAACCACTGAGCCACCACTCCAGTCCCTATTTATGTGTGTTTACATGTCAGTCTATCTCAGTGTACCCGAGTGTTTTGGGGTATCTAAATGTGCCCATGTGTATTTTGGTCTGTATGTTGGGTGACCATATATCCGGACGTGCCTGTATGAATTAGTGTGTTTATGAATGTCCCTGTGTAGATGGGAGATTGGGGTGGTTTGGGTGTCACTGAGAATCCTCATCCAGCTGTTTCCTCTGATCAGGGACAGGGAGCTCTGCTGCCACTTCTTGATCCTTCCTCCACCTTCCAGAAAACCCTGAGTGTGGGTGTTTTCCTCCTAGCCTGGCCACTGGGCACAGGGCCAGCCCTCCTGGCCAGCACTGATGGAGGGAGTGTTTGCAAACACCTAGGGAGGGCTCCTCCCAACAGCCCCCGTTGCAGGAAGTCTTTCCAGCTGGCAAGCCAGGCTGGCTCTTTCCCTGTTCCTGAGAATTGAGCCCCTCGCCTTTATGATCAGGGAGCCTTCGAATCTCAGGGTCAGGAAATCCCTGCTCTCTTGGCCTAGGTCAGTGTCCATCTGGCTGAGCTTTTTGTGCCTGTCCGATGCAGCCAGAGAGTTGGGGAAACAAAGCATATCTCCATGGCAACCCGCCTCAGCCTTCAAAGTTGGGCAGTTCTGTGGTTTCCTGGGGCCCTCTATGGCCTGGGATGGGGTGAGTGGTTAGGATGCGTTAATGAGGCTTCTGCATGTTTGTACTGCCCCTCCACACCCCAACACATTCAAATACTTCCACACACACATTTCTTTTTTGCGGGGGAGGGGTGCTTTACCACTGAGCTACCTCCCAGCCCTTTTTATTTTTATTTTTTTTTTGTTTATTTGTTTGTTTTGGGGTATCAGGAACACTTAACCACTGAGCCACCTCTCCAGCCCTTTTTATATTTTATTTTTGAGATAGAGTCTCACTAAGTTGCTTAGGGTCTCAATAAGTTGCTGAGACTGGCTTTGAACTTGTGGTCCTTCTGCCTCAGCCTCCTGAGTTGCTGGGTTTACAGGTGTGAGCCACCACACCTGCCTCCCTTTTTACTTTTTATTTTGAGACATGGTCTTGCTAAGTTACTAAGGCTGGCCTCAAACTTGAGATCCTCCTGTCTGGTCCTCCCAAATGAATGGGATTACAGGTGTACACCACTATGCAAGACTCTGTACTAACTTTTCTGTTTTTCTTTTTTTTTAGGGTTGAGGACCGAACTCGGGGCCTTGTGTGTGCTAGGCAAGTGCTCTGCCACTGAGCTAAATCCCTAACCCCTCTGTACTAACTTTTTTTTTTTTTTAAAGAGAGAAGGACAGTGAGAGAGAGAGACAGAGAGACAGAGAGAATCAATTTTTATTGAGTTTTTTACATGACTTCATTGCTCTGACACTTAGCTGTGTACGTGGGTGCTGGGGTTTGAACCCATGTACTTGCGCATGCTGGGCAAGCGCCATAACCACTGAGCCACTGCTCCAGCCCCCCTGTACTAACTTTTGAGAAGACATTAAGTTGGGCTGGTTGGATAACTTATTTTTGTGCATACCTCAAAATTAAACTTCTCCCAGGCATGGTGGCACATGCCTGTAATCCCAGCAGCTCAGGAGGCTGAGGTAAGAGGATCACAAGTTCAAAGCCAGCCTCAGCAATTTAACGAGAGGCCCTGTCTCTAAATAAAATGGGCTGAGAATAAATAAAATTGATTCTCTCTTTCTCTCTCACTGTCCCTCTTTCTTTAAAAAAAAAATCATCACTTATCCCACTGACTTACATTATGGTAAGTAAAGGTAATATGCTTGATTTATAAAATAAATTTATTCTTATAAAATAATGTTTTTTAAAAAGAATCAATTTTATTTGGTTTTTTATGTGGCTTTCATTGCTCTGACACTTCAGTGTGTACATGGTACTAGGATTTGAACCCTCGTCCTTGCATATGCCAGGCAAACGCCATAACCACTGAGCCACCACTCTAGCCCCTAAAATATTGCTTTTATTCATTTCAATGATCAGAATTGAGAGTTGATTTTGTTTGAGGAGGAAGAAAAAAATAAAGTTGCACTGCTAAAAGAAAAAGTGATTATTTTTTGAGTCAGGGTCTCGATATGTTGCCCAGCCTGGTCCTGAACTCCTAGGGCTCAAAGGATTCTGACTCAGCTTCCCAAGTAGCTGGAACCAGAGACATGTGCTGGCTAGGAGAATTTGGAAACCATTTTGCTACATTGCCCACAGCTAAGAGAATGACAATCTGATCATTGATCATCTGTGGCAAATCTCTGTAGCCTGGAACACAGAGCTGGTGCTTAGGAGATATTTGCTGAAAGAATGAAGGGAAAAACAACCCCAAGTGCACTCTGTGGCAACAGATGACCTTTCTTCTCTCCTGTATCCCTCTTCTTTCCTCTCCCTGCTCCCTCATCTCCCCTCAGTTTCCTAGACTCTGGCACTAACTCAGTGCAGGGAGCCCCTAAGACTGCATCTCCACCGGCCACACACCACTAACACCCTGGGTGAGTTATTTCACCTCTTAACCCAGGGTGGGGAGCGGTGCATGGGTGGAACTAGGCTTGGGGCCTGATTCTAGGAGATACTTCAAGGATCAAATTAGACTTCAGTTGGGGAGATTGTTTGAAATGTTAACACAGCAGCCACAAATGCCAGGCACCACACATTAGAGGACACAGGAATGTCGGCCTTGGGATGAGAACTGTAGGGTTCCTCTTTTCTAAGGTTTGCTGGGGGTCTTCAACTTGGCAGGACTCCCCCTCCCTCCACTGCTATTCCGGCCCCTCCGATTGTGGGTAAGGATGGAGAGAAGTCAGAGGTACTGTCATTCTTAGGGCTTTCTGTCCCCTTCCTGTTCTTCCCTGTGAAACGAGGGAGGCTCAGCCACACAAGAATCTGGCTGTCCAGTCTGTGCTGTAGGAAACCAGCCCAGCATGGGACAAAGCTGGCATCTGTGGGAGGCAGGTCTTCCAAGCAGTTTGGGGGTATGTGAGAGTGACACTGGTATAGTCCTGGACTTTTAAAATACAGTGGGGCAAAGTTGGAGGGCCCTTGAGCTGCTACTCCAAGGATGGTTATTCCTGGTTCCTCCCCAGGGACAGGTTGGCAACTTCCTGCTGGGTCAGGTGACAACCTGGCTGTAGTCTGGACTTTGGACATTGCTGATAGAGACTGCTGGGAAGTTAGCTCTCTTAGTGGCCTGTCCAGCCAGTGAAGAAAGGTAGCTGAGCTGAACAATCATTAATCCCAGGGGCAGGATTCAGCTGCAGTTGAGCACAAGTTAGCCCTTCCAAGGGTGCATGTCCCTACAGCAGTCTGCCCACTAGGCCAGGGGACAAGAAGGAAAGCTGGGGCTGATGCTCTGAGGTGGTCCATGCTGGGGATGAGAAGTGAGAATTTCTGGGTGTTGGAGTTCCAAATAGTGAAGAGATACAATCCTTCTTCCCTCCAAATTGACTTCATAGGCATGGGAACTATGCAGTTACACATGGCCCTGGTCTCAGACAGGCCCTGTGCTTGGTCAAGGACTTTGCTGCTGTTCTCTGTAATTTTTTTTAATTAAAAATTTTTTTTTCCAGTGGGGTTTTGCTATATTGCTCAGGATGGCCTCAAACACATAATCCTCTTGTCTCTACCTCCTGAGGAGCTGGGACCACAGGCATGCGCCACCATATCTAGGCCCCTCTTAAAATTTTTTTCCTACCCTTCCCTTCCCATTCTTTCATTTCCCTCCCTCCCTTTTTTTACTTCCTTCCTTCCTTCCTGGGATTGAACCAAGGGGTGCTCCAACACTGAGCTATGTCCCCAGTTCTTTCTACTTTTTATTTTGAGACAGGATCTCATTAAGTTACTGAGATTGGCTTTGAACTTGGAACCCTTCTGCCTCACTTTCTAGTTGCTGGGATTACAAACATGAACTACCACATCCAGCTCCCATACATGAAATCCTCCCCCCAATCCCCTTCCTTTCTCTACCCATACTAGGGATTGAACCCAGCGGTACTCTATCGAGGAACCAAATTCCTAGCCCTTTTTATTTTTATTTTTTAAATTTTGGTCTATGTTGCTGAGGCTGGCCTCAAACTTGCAGTCCTCCTGCCTCATCCTCCAAGTCACTGGGATTACAGGCATTATAGGCATGCACTACCACACTTGGCTCAATATATGAAATTCTTTTTTTTTTTTTTTTTTTTCTTTTTCAGGGTTGAGGACCAAACTTGGGGCCTTGCGCTTGCTAGGCAAGCACTCTGCCAGTGAGCTAAATTCCCAACCCCTGAAATTCTTTTTTTTAAATAGAGCAGGGGATGGGGCTAGAGCGGCGGCTCAGCAGTTTTGATGCTTGCCTGGTAAGCACAAGGACCCAGGTTCAAACCCCAGCACCATGTACACAACAAAGTGTTGGAGCAACTAAGGCCATGTGAAAAACTAAATAAAGTTGTCCCTCTCTCTACACAAAAAATAAATAAAATAAATAGGGGGAGAGTGAGAGAGATAAAAGAGAATCAGTTTTATTTATTTTTCCATCTGGCCTTTGTTTCTCCAACACTTCTTTGTGTATGTGGTGCTGGAGTTCAAACCCCTGTCCTTGTGTACGCCAGGCAAGCGCCATAACTGCTGAGTCACCACTCCAGTCCAATGCATGAAATTCTTAATAATTTTTTTTACTGCTGGAGATTAAATTCAATGCCTGCAACATGCTAGTGCTCTACCACTGATCTACACCCCAGCCCCAGGTTTGTATTATTTTTTTTTAAAAGAGAGAGAGGGGAAAGGGAGAGAGAGAAAGAGAGAATCAATTTTATTTAGTTTTTCATGTAGCTTTCGTTGCTCAGACACTTCATTGTATATGTGGTGCTGGAGTTGGAACTCGTGTCCTCACTGCTCTAGCCCCATAGTGTTACTAATTTTTAAATGAAGGCCCTGCAAATTATGTAACCAATCCAGGCCACAGGACAGAGATTCTGAAAGAACTGGTATAGGGCAAGATAAAGCCATTCCTGGAGTTGGAGCAGTGGCTCAGTGGTTATGGTGCTTGCCTGGCATGCACAAGTACATGGGTTCAAACCCCAGCAACCCACATATACAACTAAGTGTCAGAGCAACTTAAGCCATGTGAAAAACTCAATAAAAATTGATTCTCTCTGTCTCTCTCTCTTACTGTCCTTCTCTCTTAAAAAAAAAAAAAAAAAAGATAAAACCATTCCTCTCCTGACCACCCCTTTTAAAAGCCAGAGTGTGTTTGCCTTTCTCCCTCCTCCCTACCCCAAGCATCCAGACTTCATTCAACAGGCCAAGGCACTGCATATCACTCTCTCTATAAGTCTCAGTCCTATCTGCAACACATTTCCTTTGACACCAACTAACAGAGAAAGAGGTAGGGTCCTTCAAGTTAAGGCTCGGCTGGGCCCAGGGCCTATCTGGGATTTCAGTCTTCATCTGAAGAATGGTATTACCAGGAAACCCAGCCCAGCAAGGACAGTTAGCGATCTGCCCCAGGCTTCCAGGTGATGGGCGTGTCGGTGATGGGCGTGTCAGTGATGGCCCAGTTCAGCTCTGTTGAGCCTCTGGGAACACTCAGAGGCTAACACAGGTCAGGGAGGTCACGCCCTGTACTCTAATATCACAGTGAGTGATGTCTACAGCAAATGGGCCCCTGCCGTCATGTAGAGCTGCACCAGGAGAAAGTTGGGGACGCAGACAAACTCTACCTGTGGGGTGATCACAAACCCCAGGGAAGGACCTCTAGGGCAATTTCTGGTCCCTAGGCGAGAGGACACCCAGATGCTGGCTTAGGCTCCTCTGAGGCAGACCACCTCTGAGTTCTTGGGCAATCACTGTCCCCCTTCTGGCCTCAATTTCCCTTCTGTACTAAGGGGTAACACTCAGCGCTGCTTCCTTCAGAGCTCGGTTGTGGAATCAGACGACATAAAAGGGCTTGGTCAGCTACGCTAGCGAGCTAGGCGCCTGGAGGAAATGAGCACTGCATTTTCATGGTTCGTAAAGGCTTTTCTTCCTAAGAGCTTTTCCGGTCACAATTCTCACCTGCCCCAAGATCCACTTTAATTAGTCAGTGCTGAGCATTTCCATGGGAAATCCTGACCCAGGCGCTGGCGTCTGGGGAAATCAAAGTCCAGATCAAGGATAAACTGAGGAAGGATCATCCTAGCCATCCAAAGTGAAGCGGGAACCCAGGCGATCTGGGCCCCCTGCTCCTCACTCAGGATCGTTGGAGCCTGGGGGAAGGTGTGGTAAGGAAAAGGGGGCATCTTTTGGGTGCAAGGTGAATGTCCACTGCCAGTCACAGGGCTCAGGTGTTTCTGATGCCTACCCCCTCTATATTGTCCTGCAAAGAATTCTCCGAATTCCCTTGTTCCAGGAAAAGAATTCCAGAATTCTCCATCTCTTCCCAACCAAAGGCTTTCCTGGGACCACCCCAGCATTTCACTTCCCCTGCCCTGGGCCCTTCCTCCCCCATCCGCAGGTCCGCGCCACCCTCTTCGGAACCCAGAACGCTCGGTGCCGCCTCGGGGACAGGACCCTCAGTTCCGCCCCCTCGCGGCCCCGCCCCGGACCCCGCCCTCCCGGGCCCCCGCGGAGCGCTGTACCCGCGACTCGCGGGACCACCGCCTCCCCGGACCGGACCTCGCCCTCCCCGGCCCCGCGGCGGCGGGGAGGGGCAGCCGGCAGCCGCTCCCGCCCCTCGGCCGCTCCCTCCTCGGCTCCTTCCCTGCCGGCCGCTCAGCGCCCCGCCCGCCGCCCGGGCCCGCCCCGCCCGCGCCGCCGCTCCCGCCGCGCTCGCCCGCTCGCCTCGCCGCCCAAACTTTTCTGCGGGCGCGTCTCCCGGGCGGCCGCCCCCGCGCATGGGCGCCGCGCCGCAGGGGGCCTGACCCCCGCCAGGTCCGCCCGCCGCGCCATGGCGGCCCGCGCGCCCCCCGCCGCACCTGCGGCCGAGGAGCCGGGGGTCCCGGGCGGCCCCCCGCGCAGGAAGAAGTCCCGCTCGGGCCTCCGCCGCGCCTTCAGCTGGCTGCGGGGCAAGCGGCGCAAGAAGAAGGCGGCGGGGGCCGAGGGCTCCGAGCCGGCAGCCCCTCGGGCCAAGAAGGCGGACGACAAGGCCAAGAGGGCCAAGGGCAAAGGCCGAGGTAAGCCGGCCGGGCACCTGGGCTGAGCACCCGAAGCGCGGAGGGTGCGGCGGGAGTGGCTCCGCGGGGTCCGCGGTGTGTTGGAGGGGTGGCCGCCTAGACGTTGGTGCTGGGGGAGCGGAGAGTCCGGGGCTCAGCCCCCCTATCCAGCGCCGCCGTCCAGACTCAGCCGGTCCCACTCTCAAGGGAAAAGAACCCCCTGTCCTTCCTGCCACCCTCAGCGGTCGGGCAGGGATCCCCTGGTTTAAGCAGGAAGTGCTGGCAGCCAGGCTCGGCGCGGAGAGGCGATTCTCCCTTCTGCAGGCTCACCCAGGTTCTGCCCTCTGCTGAGTCAGGGGGTCAGAGACTTGTCTTTGGCCTGGGGCCAGTGGGAGAGGCAGGTGGCCTTGGGTTTCTGGCCGGGGGTCCCTTTGGATCTGGAAGGTTGGCGGAACTCAAAAGGAGCCTCTGCTGTCCAGGTGGATCTGGATTTCCAAGCCGCGGAAGGACCCAGCTTGGAGCATAGCATGCCTTAGGTTGTTAACAGTCTTAGCCTTTTCCTCCCGCCCCTCCACCTCTGCTCACCTGGGCCAAACCGCAAACATCCACCTCCTGGGGTGGTGAGCTCACCATCTGGGAACCCGCGGCCCCTCCCCATCACTCCTCCCGGCCCTGGTAGGGACTTGCCGGATTTGCAAGTGTGCTTACGAATGGGGGAAACTGAGGCCCAGGCTCAAGCTATACCTGAGAGGCTGTACTTGGGATGGAGTGGGTGCTTAAAATACAGAAGCTGTTTCCCAATCTTTCTGAGTTTGAGCCCCTGGACACCCCCTCTAGACTGATGGATGGGTAACCGAGAGGAGGGGAGACTGACGTGACCCTTCCCTGCTAGGGTCACTTTGCTTTGGCCGCTTACTTGGTCTTTTCCTCCTTCCCCCAGTTCTGTGTTCCATTTAAGGGGAAGGGCTTCAGTCTGTGCAAGAGGGTGGGGCTTCCTTGGGGCTTCTAGCCCTTGGGAGTCTACCTTTCCTATACTCCTCCCTTGGTGCTGGAGGTGAGGAAATGGCAGGGAGCGTGGACCCATCCCATTCGCCTGTGTTTACCCTCTCAGTGCCCTTTAACTACCTCCTGGAGGAGAATTAGAAGGAACACTTTAGGGGTCAGGAAGAGGATGGAAAGCCTCTTGTGTGATTGCATCCGGCCTGATCTTCCTTTTGGATAAGGGCCCTGCTCCTCTGTGGCCCAGACACAAATAGAAGCCAGGGCACTGAGGCTGGGATGGTTAGGCCAAGCCCTGAGGGAAGGTTTGAGGGAGGAGTATTTCCAGTGGCTCTGTCTCCCTAACAGGAGGAGGTCTATCCCAGTGCTGCCCCACAGAGATTCAGCATGAAGTCATCCCTATCTCACTCAAGAGGACAGAGGTCAGAATTGCAGCAGGATGGATTGTGGTCAGACTGTCAGGATTGGCAGGCAGATGGTTAGTGTACTAATGGTGTACCCCAGCACAGTGGACCTTCTCTCCTGGAGACCAACCGGGAGGCAGGGGGTTGGAAATGCTGAGCCTATGGGTCCTTACTCCAGCAGCCTGAGTTTGGGGGTCATTGTGTCAGTGGCCAGGCTTCCCTCTGCCTTGTGTTTGGTATATCAGGTGGCTCTGGGCTTTCTGGGCAGCAGGTCAGCCTGACGAATCCACGTGCAGGGGCCACACCCTCTGCCCTTAGCTGTTGTTTCCCCAGGTCTGGAGGTGGCCCCAGGTGTGGCTGAGGGAAGTTCCATTCCGTTTTGCTCCAGCCTCCTATTATTCCAATTGTTACCTTGTCACTTTCCTGGCCCAACTTCTTTTCTGTTTATTAAGAGGAAAAAAATCTGATCTCACTAATCTCCATTGGCACCTCTGGCCAGGAACAGGAAGCCTGAAAGAAGTCTTAACTCCTTCAGTGAGAATGTTTGGAATAGAGATTGGGAGCTGTGGGAAGGAGGGACACAGGACTCCAGGAATGTCAGATATCAGGGGCCATTGGTGGGAAGGACATTATCTTCTTCTTTTTTTTTTTTTGAACTGGGATTGAACCCAGGGCAAGTAATTACTAAACTACAACCCAGCTCTTCTTCTTCTTTTTTTTTTTTTTTTGAGACAGGGTTTTGCAGTGTTGCCTTACTAAGTTGCTGAGGCTGGCCTTGAACTTGTGATATTTCTTTTTTTTAAAGAGAGAAGGACAGGGCTGGAGGGTTGGCTCAGCAGTTACAGTGCTTGCCTGGCATGCGCAAGTACACAAGTTCAAACCCCAGCACCAGGTACACAATGTAGTCTCAGAGCAATGAAAGCCACGTGAAAAAATAAAATTGATTCTCTCTTTTTTTCTCACTGTCCCTCTTTCTTTAAAAAAAACTTTAAAAAAATAAAGAGAGAAGGACAGTGAGAGACAAAGAGAGAATCAATTTTTATTGAGTTTTTCACATGACTTTGGTTGCTCTGACACTTAGCTGTGTACGTGGGTGCTGGGGTTTGAACCCGCGTACTTGAGTATGCCGGGCAAGCGCCGCAACCACTGAGCCACTGCTCCAGCCCCAACTTGTGATCTTTCTGCTCTCTCCTTCCTAGTGGCTGGGATTATAGACATGAGCCACCATTCTCAGCTAGAAAAAAGGAAATCTGACACTTATTGATTATTCTGATGTATCAGGAGGCTTTATGCGTTATCTTACAAGGTCCCATTTGCAGATGGAAAAACTGAGGCTCAGGGATAGTGAGTGAGTGATTTGATCAAACCCAAATCATCTGCCTCCAAAACAGCTACCATTTTCATGATTCTCTCAAGGACCTTGAGCAGGAGTAAGGCTTAAAGATCTTATCTAACTCACTCTGTAGATGAGAAACAGCCCAGAGAGAAGTGAGGGAACTTGAGAGAGTGGAGAGAGTATCAGAGTCAGGCAAATGAGAGTTTCTGGCTCCCCTACTAGGAAGCCCCATGACATTGGATAAGCAACTTCCCTGTGAACTCAGATTCCATTACTGTTTCAAGGGGAAGAGGGAACCTTCTTCTAGGGTGATCCTCTGGACATTGCCTTGATGGGTCTGTGACCTTTCTGTCTGTCCCAGATTCTCACAAGAGAAAATATGAAAATTATATGAAAGTCATTGTAGGGGGCTGGAGCAGTGGTTCAGTGGTTTGGTGCTTGCCTGGCATATGCGAGGATGCAAGTTCAAACCTCAGCACCACATACACTATGAAGTGTTGGAGCAATGAAAGCCACATGAAAAACTAAATAAAACTGATTCTTTCTTTATCTCTCTCTCTCTCACTGTCCCTCTCTCTTTTTTTAAAAGCTTTTTTTTAAAAAAATGTTTTTTAGAGAGAGAGGGACAGTGAGAGAGAGAGAGAAAGGGAGAAACAACTTTATTTAGTTTTTCACATGGCCTTAGTTGCTCTAACACTTTGTTGTGTATGTGGTGCTGGGGTTTGAATCGGGGTCCTTGTGCCTGCCAGGCAAGCGCCGAAACCACTGAGCCACCGCTCCAGCCCCACCTCTCTTTAGAAAAAAAAAATCATTGTAGAAATGCAATGGGTTGCTATTTTTTTGTTTATGTTTGTTATTGTGTATAAGTTTAGTCACCTGAGCTCTAAGGACCTAGTCTGGTAGGAGTGGGTGCTAAAGCTGACAAGAACAATTCTGCTGTCTCTCTTAAATTAAGTGACCCTGACAGGTTATTCACCCCTGTAAACCTCATCTTCCTTGTTTGTAAAATATCAGGGCTGTTTCAAGGATCCAATTAGATCACAGACATGCAAGTGCAAGTGCTTTGTGAACTATGGTGCATGATCCAGATGATAGTGGTTTTACACTGTTTTGATGCTGAGGACATGGGCATAAGTTAAATTCATCCTGATCCATGTTTGGACAACTCACTTGGTTTACACCTCAGATACCCTGGTGATAATTATAAGGAAGATTCACAGAAGGTGGAGGACTCACCTTTGTCCTTCAGGAAGATTTGGACATAAGAAAAAGTTAAAAACAAACAGGAATCTATATTTTCCAGAAATATCACCTGGACAAGTGTGGGGAGGAAGTGTTTCTGGGACTGGGGCCAGGACTGGGGCCAGCAGATAATCAGAGGAGGCTTTCTGGAGGAGGTGATCAGGGTGTAGAAAAAGGGCTAATTTGAAGGGGAAGAAAAGTAATAGGAAGACTGTTCCGTGCCAGACCTGGCCAGGCATTCCTGTACAGTCTTCCCTTATCCTCACAACAACCTGGGAGGTAAGCAGTTATTACCAGACACAGGGAAGAAAAAGGCTCTCAGAGGATACAGTAAGTTGCTCAAGGTCACTCAACTTCCTGCATTTGGAAAAGCATAATCTTCATTTTGCATTCTAACAGAACTAGATCAAGGTGATGGAAATACCTGAGGACAAGACAGGTAAAGTCCCTACTCTTATAGAAGTGGTGGGACAGCACGGCAGTGGCAGAGCCTCTTTGCCTCCAAAGGCCACATTGCCCAAACAAAATAGTATGACGTTAGGGGCTGGAGAGTGCTTGCCTGGCATGCGCAAGGACCTCAGTTTAATCCCCAGCACCACATACACAACGAAGTGGAGAAAAATAAACAAATTAACTCTCTCACTCTCTAAATAATAATAATTATAATACGATGTTAGGGCAACTTTTTTGTTTTTAGTTTTTATTTTTTTATTAGAGAGGGATAAAGAGAGAAAGAGAGAATCAGTTTTATTTAGTTTTTCATGTGGCTTTCGTTGCTTTGACACTCCATTGTATATGTGGTGCTGGGGTTTGAACCCATGTCCCCATGTATGCCAGGCAAGTGCTGTAACTGCTGAGCTACCGCTCTGCTCCAGCCACTACCTCCTGTCCCCTACCCCCACGCCAGCCTGTGCAACTCAGCCAGACCCTATCTCAAAAAATGAAAAGGGCTGGAGCAATGGCTCACTGGTTAGCGCGCCTGCCAGGCCTGCGTGGGACCCAGTTCAAACCGCAGCACCACATACATAACTGTTGAGAAACAAAAAATCAGATGAAAAAATAAATAAAATTGATTCTCTCTTTATGTCTCTCTTTATCCCTCTTAAAAAAACAAACAAAAAAAAAGTGAAAAGGGCTGGGGATGTAGCTCAGTGGTTAAAGCATCCCTGGGTTCAATCCCCAGTACTGAAAAGAAAAGAAAAAAGGCATTAGATGAGTTTCTGACAATGGAGGGAGTAACCATCGTAGAACTTTGAATAGGACCAGCTTTGGGGAAGGGGTGTATTGCCTTCCTCTTGAGCAGTATCTGAGGGGTGGGAATGAGGATGGTTCTGATTTTGAGAATTCAAGAGCCACCTTGCCAGGCCCAGCAGACTTAAGCCTGTGAACTCACTTCAGACTCCCCAGGTTCCCTCTGACTACTCACTAAGGGATCATTGTCCTTGGCATGGGGTTGTGAAAAGATCCAAGTTTGAGTTCCACTCTACTATTTGACCTTGGACAAGGCTACTCCATTTCCAGCCAGACATGCCCTAGGCCTGTATGGACAAATAGGGAGTTTAAGGGCCTCAGATTCCTTGTGGTTCTCAGAATCTTTGGGAGTGGGCTGGAGGAGCAAGCTCTTGGGGGCTGGATTGGGTGACTGTGGGGTGGGAGCTCTGTCTGGGAAAGGAGAGCACAAATAGTGGACTCTTCCTGCTGAGGAAGGGCCAATATAGCCTAACGCAAAGATCCGAAGTTTTTTTGGGTAAGGAGAACTTTGCCTGAGATGGTATCTGTTTACCTTTCAATAAACACTCCATGTATTCTCATAATGTATTCTCATATAGTGTGCCATTGTGTGTATGCTGTACTGCAGCCTAATTATTTTTTGTGGTGCTGGAGTTTGAACCCAGGGGTGCTCTGCCACTCCCTGAGCTACTCCCCCCAGACCTTTTTTTTTTTTTTTTTTTGGTACTAGGGATTGATCCTAGTGATGCTTAACCACTGAGCTACATCCCCAGCCCTTTTTTTTAATTTTTAATTTTGAGATAGGGTCTTGCTAAGTTGCTGAGGCTGGCTTTGAACTGCTTCAGCCTCCCAAGGCTCTGGGATTATAGGCATGTGCCACTGTGCCCAGCTCCACCTTCTTCTTGAGTAGGGACATCTCAGTATCCCTAGCGTGGGTCCTGGATCAGTGCAGTGGGGCAGGGTTCCCTTTGCTTGGAACACATCCAATAGTGGAATAGCTTTCATAGAAGATTCTGCGGTTTTTCAACAAGAATGTGACCTCCTCCTGGCCCTTGTGAGAGAATAGACATTGTCTGCCTTAGGTCCAGACAGGAGAGGGAGCCTCATTTTATTTCACAAATATTAATAACCTAGTATGTGTCAGGCACTGTTCTGGGGATGGACAAGAGAGACACGGTTCCAGTCCTCATGAGCTTTGCAATTTGAGAAACTGAACAAGTAATTAAGGGTCAAAAGGTGTGACTGAAGAGAAGGCACAGAGATCCCTGGGGTTAATCTGGGATGGCTACCCCCAAGGTGGAACTGAAGGATGAGGGGAATCTGGAGTTACAACTTGCACACTGGAATTGGTCAAGGGGCCTACTGGGGGCAGGGGCCAGCTGACTCTCTGAGGTGCTGTGGGGCATGGGGACCTCCATACCTCACTATGTGGACATCCTGAAGGCTGGAGGTGGCTTTTCACTCGGCCCTGCTTGGCACAGGGCCCAGCACTAAGTGGCTTTGGGTGATAGGTGGGTGACCTAATATGGGGCCCCAGAGCATGGTCATCTCTGGATCCCAGATCCTGAAACTTGATGTCCTGAGATGTCAAATGAAGCTCTCATGGCAAATACAGATGGGCAGCTAAGGCTCAGAGGAGGGAGTGACTTGCTCAAGGTCACAAAGTATCCAGCCTTAGAGGTGAAAAGGAGCCCACAGCTGCCAGGTGATTTCAGCTTCCCCACTCCTTTGTTCAAACTTCAAACAGAAGAGCCCTTCCCAGAGAGGTACCTCTGCCAGGGATGGGAAGAGCCAGAAGTGAGGGCCAACCCCACCCCTAGACACCTCAGGGCCTAGTTCCAGCCTTCTTCCTCATACATCCAGCTCTCTGCTGGAAATCCCCTCCGTGGACTCCACTCCACTGCTCCCCCATGAAGTCCCCGGAGCAGGTTGCCAGCAGGGTCTGCGTTGGGGTGGCCAAACCCAGTGGCCAGAAAAATCTAACACTGTTGTCAGCAGACGGCAGAGCAGAGCCTCCCCTTACCCCCTGCCCCTTGGAAATCCCCTCTCCCCAATCACTCAAAAGCCCTCTCAGCTGCTCCTGGCCTGTCACATGCTGAGAAAAACTAATGAGAGGAGGCATTGTGTATTGTTTGGGTTACAGTGAACAATGTAGGGTGGGGAGAGTGGGTACACACACCTTCCACGTGCAGACCCCAAGGCTACCCGCCAGCTCCTTGGCTGACCTGGGCAGAGAAGTGGGTGGGAAGCAGTGTGTCCTTGTGCTCTACTGACCTCAGGGGCTGGTTCACCAATGGACTGTCAGGGCCACTCAGAGGGTGCCCAGCTCTGCTTGGTATGAAGAGGGCAATTGAGACAGCTCAGTCTATATAGTCTTTAAACCTGAATCTTGTGGCAAAGTACATGATCCCTGGGAGGCTCCTGGGGGGAGATGACCAAGTCAGGCCTCCCAACTGCTTAAGAACCTCCCTCTCCTGCGGAACCTGGTGGTACAGGCCTGTAATCCCAGTGATGGAGGCTGAGACAGGAGGATCGGAAATTCGAGACCAGTGTCAGCAACTTACTTAGACCCTGTCTCAAAATAAAAAGGGTTTGGGGGTGTAACTCAGTGGTTAAGCACCCCTGAGTTCAGTCCCCAGTACCTAAATAAATAAATAGGCTGGGGATGTGGCTCAGTGGTTAAATGCCTGTGGGTTCAATCCCTGATACAAAAAAATAGGACTGGTGGTTTAGCTTAGGGGTAGAGAGCACCCCTGAGTTCAATCTCAGGTACAAAAAAAGGAAAAAGAAGCCAAAGCATGAGCCTCATCCTGTGGCTCCCTATCCAGCCTGTCCCATGCTCTGGGTTGTGGGTAGTACTCTTCTAGGATTCTGGGGCAGGCACTGCTTTTGCAGTAAGAATACTTATGTGCTATCATCACTACCTCCACCAGTATGCAAATGCCACTGCTGCACATATGCATGCACATGCCACTATTGCTTCTACACCTAGTATGAAAGCCCCATCATTTCTACCTCCTCCAGCTTCTAGGCAACACTCAGGACATACCTACTGTGTGCTAAGCCTTGGGTTACGAAGGAGTGAGCTGATCCTTCCTCCTGAGGAAACTTCCAGTTAGAAAGGCAGATACCAAAATAAACCAGTGTCTTCAGGTAAAGGCTGGGATGGTGTCACACGAGGTGCTGGGGATCCTTGAGGTCTGATCAGCACTGTAATAGAGGGCAGTACTAATGGCAACAGGAACACAGAAAATGGAGCCAGGGGAGAGGATTGCATGGAGGGGCAGCGTTGAACTGGGCCATGAGGATGAAAAGGCATCTCCTAGACAAAGGTGCACGAGGAGACAGCAGGTGTGAAGGCCTGGAGGTGTACAATAGAGAGTGGCAAACAGTTTTGTGTGGTTGGAGTCCTAAGAATGAAAATACTATGGTTAGAGATTGAATAGACTTGGTGGGCAGGGGCAGCTCCTGCAGGGCCTCTTCTGGTGGCCAAGGCACCTGCAACATTCCAGATATCCTTCAAGACTCTTTTCTTACCTGTTCTCACTCAGTTCATGCCAAGGGATTGAGACTTTGCCCTTGGATGTTTCCTCTGCTCTCCCAGACCACTGATCCCCTTTATGGGCCTCAGTTTCCCCACCTGTAAATGAAGGGCTTTGAACTAGTGAATCTGTAAGATCTCTCCCATCTTTGATACTGGGACTCTTTATGCAAGGTGGAGAGAGTGGTACACATGGTGTGGTACCCAGTATATAGTATTTCCTACAGATGATTAAATGCCAGCCCTCCAGGGTCTATACTGTTGTTAACCTCAGATTCTTAGCAAGACATAGGGTTTAGGAGGGTTGGGATCTGCTTTGAATCTCCCATTTTGCAGGGAGGGAACAGGGTATGATGGAGCCACTGGGCATAAGAGGCAGCATGATGTAGTGTAGGGGCTTGCCCTGCTGACAGAAAGGATGAACCATATAGGGACTAAAACCAAAGGCTCTGGACTCTGAGCCTAGCACTCCCTCTGTTACACCATGCTGCCCCTAGTTAGACTGAACAGAGGGATGGTAAAGGAAAGTCACTGCCCAGGCTCTGGGACCTTGAACAAGTTCCCCAGCACAAGGGCACCTGTAAAGGCACAGGTGGGAGCCTTAGGCATCCTGGAAGGCTTTTAGAAGAGTTAGGCTTGGCCTGGGCTTTGAAAAACAGACTGTGTAAGGGGAGATGAATAACGGGCACACAGCTCCACAGAGGCATGTAGAAAGGGGTGGTTTCACCCATGTTTACCTGTAAGCTCTGTTACTTACACACACATAAACCAACAGTATATCTGGGCATACACTCAACAAACAGTTGCAGTCATGCAAATACACAAAAGCATAGTCTTCTAAACAAACATATTTGCACATACACACACATAGGCAGACCGTTACTCAATACACAAAAGTTAGTCATCTTCAGCCACCCTGAGAGATACAGACAGAATTACATAGGCAAAACATGAAAACGAACTCAAGTATGTGGATATAGTTGCAGATGATTAGACATAGATGAACCCTCATGTTCAGGGTCACAGATACAAATCCAGCTATATAAGTACACAACCATGTTCAAGCACACAATTGCACACAAATTTCCAGTTACTGCTATCCTTCAAGGTGGCGCAAAGACAGAAGAGAGGTGATGGCCTGGAGTCGAGGTTGTTGGAATCAGTCTGGGTTTGAATTTTGGCTCTGTGCTTAATGCTCTGACTGGGCCAGTTAGATGACCTCAAAGAGCCTCAATTTCCCCGTCGGTAAAATGGATGATAAAAGTACCCACCTTCCAGAATTGGTTTTTGGATTCAATAAAGTAATGCATGAAAGTTGGTAACAGTATATAGCAAACATTAAAAGGATGCTGCTGTTATTTTGGATACAACTACAGAGATTCAGTCGGTTGGATACATTTGTATACCCAGGCATGTGGGTTGGTGGTTGGTGGGCCTTAGCAGCAGCAGGGCTCTGTACCCCACCTGGCGTCCGGCTCCTAGTTCTGCCAGTTCCATTGTAGTCCTCAAAGAGGCGGCCCTTGGGCTGGGAGAGCAGGCAAGCCTCCTGCCCCACCTGAACCTGCCGATCCTTTCCCGGAGCGTTCAGGGCGGAGCAGATCAGCAGGTCTCCCAGGTACCGCGAGGGGCGGAGCCGACGGAACGCGCGCCAGGCCCCGCCCCTCACCCAGACCCGCCCCTGTCCTGGCCATTGGCCGCAGAGCTCGGGGGCGTGGCCTAGCTGGGGCTGGGGGCGCCCGCGTTGGCAGCCCGCGCGTCTCGCTGCCTCCCTCCCGGGGCTGCGGGCCCGGCCGCCGGGCTGGCTGGGCCGCGCTCGGGTTCCCGCGTCGGCTCTCGCGCCCGCGACCGCCATGGGTAACTCACACCACAAGAGGAAGGCCCCCAGCGGTCCCCGGGCCCGCAGCTTCTGGCGGTTCGGGCGGTCGGCTAAGCGGTCCGCAGGTAGGGGGTGGGGGCGGGGCAGGCGGGGAGGAGGGTCTTCGCTGCAGCGCTTGCCACCGCTGCTGCCCCCTCCCGGGGCTTGGTGGGCTTGAGTGTGGGGGGCCGGGAATTCCCGGCTAGACCCCACCCCTTACATGTACTCGGACGTGTACACACTAGTATCCACGGGCGGGCACACATGCATGTTCACATTTTACATGGTCGCACACACAACACTCAGATATACCGCCATGAAGGGACGAAAAACAATCACACCCTACACCCTCGCTCTGTCGCGGTAGGAGGCAGAGATCTGAGACACAGGTACGTATACCTATGCATACGGTTTGCATGGTCACACGAAGTACACCCACGCTCAGGTTGAGACACAGGCACAAATCAGTCATGTAGGTACAGTTGCCCAGCGTCACGCAGATTCACAGCTGCACAACCAGCTAGACTCACTCAGGCTCACAAGCAGACCCTAAAGCATTCACACACACACTTGTTCTGCAGACCTTAGCCCCCAAGAGGCGGAAAGTTTGCGGGAGGGTGGGGAGACAAAGGTGGAGGGGTGAAGCAGGAAACCAAGGGCTGGAGGCTCGGGACCGCCTCCATCTGGCGCGATCGGGAGTCGGACTGGTTCTCTTGGCTCCCTCCCCACCCCCACAGCGCCACCGCGGCCTCTCCCCGTCCCCCAACTCCCGCAGTCCCCGAGGTTGCCGCCGCATCTCCCCCTTTCAATGCAGCCACCGAACTGGAACGCAGCAGCCCTTGTAGTCCAGCGCGTGCTGCGGAATCCCTCTGCGAGTCACATTCCAACCTCCAAGGGTGGGGGTTAGGGAATGGGGAAGGCCTCCAACCCCGAGATGGCATTCCTGGTTTACCCCAGAGAGTGCGGCAGTTCAGGGTATCCCCGAAAATCCCAAAGAGTCCTAGCGGAGGGGCTGTCCAGGGTCCCTGTTTTCTCACACCTTGTGAGTCCAGAGATGGGGGAGGGGCAAAGTGGGGGGATCCAAAACCTTACACTCTCAAGATGGGAGTCTTCAACAGAGGCAGGTCACATAGGGATACCTGCTGGTCTGAGAGAGTGAAAGAATGGGAGAGGTGGAATGAAGGGTCCCTTTGCTGTGGTGGGAGAATCCACCCGTGTATTCCCAGACTGGCCCACATTCCTAGAGATCTAGCACCTGAGCCTGATGATCTCATCCCTCCATCAGCCCTCCACATAGGGTGCAATGGAAAGAGCCTGGGCTGGGAAGGAGGAAGTCTGCCCTCGCTGTGGCACTGGCATAGAGTCTGATGACCTTGGGTAGATTCTTTTTGCCTCTTTGGACCTCCCTAGCTCCTATAGGAGACCTGTCTGTGAAGGTAGGGAACCTTGGCATAGATGACTTAATGGGTCTCCTGCAGTTCTGGCTAGCCATTTCACGGATGAAGAGACTGAGGTCTAGGGAAGAGGGGCTTGTCCAAGGTCATTTGCATAGGGTGATTTGAGCAATAGGAATGATGACCAAATTAATGGGAAAAGGGTTGATTAAGTTGAGGTAGGTTCTCTGAGGATTCCTCAGGCAGCCAGTGTTGATAGACTTCAGTTCCCTGCCCTGGTAAAGACATGGCTGTGTCTGTCTGTCTCTCCTTCCAGAATCTGCAGTAAGCTGGCAGGGCTGGGTCTAGGCTCTTCAACTGCCCTCTGATGACTTTCTGAGATCCAACTGTGGGCCTGGACTTGAGACCATTTGTCATAGGGAAGAGAGAAAAAGAAGGTTGTGTTTACAGTCTTCTACCTCCTCGCCCTTGAGGAAGAGACCAGGGGTTTTCAGCCACTCTTGTGCACTTTCAACCCTTGCTGCAATTTAGGGGTCAACCTGGCTTTAAGGTGTTCTTAAAAGACCTGAAGGTGTTGTCAAGGCAACCCAGAAAGGTCGGAGATGGGGAATATTCCAGGCTATATTTGAAAAGTCTCTTGGTTGGGGTTCGTTTATTTTTTTAAATAATTTTTTTTATTTTTTATTTTTAGAAAGAAGGACAGTGAGAGAGAGAGAGTGACAGAGAATCAATTTTTATTGAATTTTTCACATGGCTTTCATTGCTCCGACACCTAGTTGTGTAGGTGGGTGATGGGGTTTGAACCTGTGTACTCACGCATTCCAGGCAGGCACCATAACCGCTGAGCCACCACTCCAGCCCCTGGGTTGGGTTTAGAAAACTGATTCCGTGATCTTTTTTTTTTTTTTTAAAGAGAGAGGGATAGTGAGAGAGGGAGAGAATCAATTTTATTTAGTTTTTCATGTGGCTTTTGTTGCTCTGAGACTTCGTTGGGTAGGTGGTGCTGTTTTGAATTCATGCACTTGCGCATGCCAGGCAAGCAATGTAACCACTGAGCCACCACTGCAGCCCCTGATTCTGTGATCTTAATTCAGTCTTTTGGGAATAATCCTAAATTATTGTTTAAAGGAGAGAACATGGGGGATTCCTTGCAGCTGTGGGGTATGGTCTTGGGGAAAGGCAGCGTTTGGAACTGTGCATGGAGTTGAAGAGTAGTTGAGGCTTCTTCCTGATGCCTGGGGGAAGAGGTTCCACTGTTAATGTAAACCTCAGTCCCTTGGGGTCTAAGGCCTCCCCAACCTCAGTGTCTGCTGCCATAGGCCCACGTGTGAGATTGGAGGTTGATTACTAATTAATCTGATTAGTCTGTGAGTGAGGCACCTAGATAGAGGGTTGGAGTCTACAGCCATAGGGAGCCAGTGAAGGTGTTTGAGCAAGGGAGGAACCTATGAAAATGGTGTGTTAGGAAGATGGCTCCAGGGCGGGGGCAGGTGCAGGCAGGATAGTTAGGGGGTGGAGTGGTGAGAGCGAAAACCTAGAGCATGTTGCAGTGATCCATGGGAGAGGTGGTGAAGTGAGAGTTGGGGCCAGTGTGGGGGCTGTGGGAGCAGAGAAGAGAGGCAGCTGCGGACACACTTTGGAGGACGCCACATAATTTTTGGATTTGGGATTAGTCAGGTGTTGGGAGTCAGGGCCAGAGAGGGATGTGAAGGCTCTCTGTACACAAGACTGCTTGGCTGGGGGTGGTAGCAGAATTGTTAATGCAGAGATAAAAATAAGGCCCTGGGTAGCTTGGCACAGTGGTGCATGCCTATAGTCTCAACTGTTCAGGAGGCTGAGGCAGGGGAATACGGGTTGAGACCCCCTAAGCAATTTAGTGAGACCTTATCTCAAAAATAAAAAAAAAATAAATAAAAAGTAAAAAGAGGGTTGGGGTTGCAGCTCACTGATAGAGGACCTCTAGGTTCAATCCTTGATACTGACCTCTCTCCAAAATAAGGCCCTAGACTAACCCTTTTCGTTAATTCATTTGTTTTCAGTCCAACAAGTAAAAAGCTATTCTCATTTTACTGATAAGGGAGCTAGAGCTCAGAGAAGTAAAGTTACCTGCCCAAGGACACACAGCAAGGAAATGACTGAACTATCATTTAAACCCAAGCCTGTCAGATTACAAAGCATGTGCCTATAGACAGTTTATGGATAGACAATTTCATATTGTGATTTCTTGGTCTCCAGGTCCTCTGGGCAAAGAAAGCCTGAGATCCTGGGATGTTTGAGCCCTTTAGAGCACACAAGTGTTAAACACTGTGGGAGAGGAGCACAAATTGAGAACTAAAACCACCGGAGCCCCAAAGGGCTTAGAGAGGGAACAGGCTGGGAAGGGATGCCAAGATCCAAGGAAAGGTTGATTCCTCCCCTGATCCAGTGCCCTGGGCGGGTAGAGAAGGGTCCGAGTGGACGTGGCAAGTCCTTCCCTCCGCTAGAAAGGCACTGAACCCTGCTAGGATTGTTTGGCTTTGGTTCTCAGGAATCCAGCCCAACCTTCCCCTCCCTAGGCCAGCTGGGAACTGGTCCTGGGCAGGTTGGGGAATGGTGAAGGAATGAATTGGGAACCTGAGGAGAGCTACCCCTGATACCACCCTTTTCCAATTCCTGTGCATGCACTGTCAGCGCCACTCCACAGGGCCTTGTCTACCTGAATTTATTGTTCCCTTATTGCGGGTGGGTAGACTGAGGGAAGGGACTGGTAAAGTCAGCCTTTTTGGAATTTCCATCTTCTAGACCTGGAAGGCCTAGGCTTTGGTAGGTTCCATGGTGGGGAGACGGTCCTGTCACTTTCACCCCCATGTCTCCTTATTTCTTGGGGGAGACCTGTGACCAGCTGTGTGATATTTGGACTTGCTTCTGGCAGCCCTGGGCTTGCAGATAAGAGAAATAAAAGACTTGCTCAGCTTTCTTTTCTTTTCTTTCTTTCTTTCTTTTTTTAAATGGAGAGAGAGAATATCAATTTTATTTATTTTTTTCATCTGGCCTTCATTTCTTCAACCCTTAGTTGTATATGTGGTACTAGGGTTTGAATACTAGGTACTGGGTCCTAGTACATGCCTGGCAAGTGCTCCAAGCCACCCTCCAGCCCCTGCTCAGCTTTCTTTGATCTGAAGGATAAGTGATAAGCTGAACCCTCTTGCTGCCCCAGGCCCTGACCCTAAGTGAGGAACAACTGAGTTCCTTTTAGAAGCAGAGTTATACATGCAGAGGACTCTTTGAACCGTATCTCTTTAACCCCCTGCCCACCACAGCACAGATGAGGAAACTGAGGGCCAGATAAGGCCAGTACCTGGCTCAGGGTCAAGCTGCAATTAAGATGCAATGAGAAGGGGTTGGAGTGGCAGCTCAGTGGTTACGGCGATTGCCTGGCATATGTAAGTACCTGAGTTCAAACCCCAGCAGCATATATACAACGGAGTCTCAGAGCACTGAAAGCTGGATGTAAAACTAAAAATAAAATTGATTGAGTCTCTCTCTCTCTCACTATCCCTCTCTCTTAAAAAAAAAAAAAATCAGTGAGAGGGCTGGAGCGGTGGCTCAGGGGTTACAGTGCTTGCTGGCAAGTGCAAGGACCCAGGTTTGAACCCCAGCACCACGTATACAACTGTCAGAGGAACGAAAACCAGATGAAAAACTAAATAAAATTGATTCTCTCTCTTTCTCACTGCCCCTCTCTCTCTTAAAAAAAGAAAAAAGTGGCAGTGAGAGCCAGGAGAGGTGGCACATACTTGTTATTCCAGTGGCTCAGGAGGTTAAGGCAGGAGGATCACAAGTTCAAGACCAGCTTGGATAACTTTTCTTTTCTTTTTTTTTTTTTTTGCTTCATTTTATTATTTTTTTAAGGACAGTGAGAGAGAGAGAATCAATTTTTATTGAGTTTTGCACATGGCCTTCGTTGCTCTGACACTTAGTTGTGTATGTGGGTTGCTGGGGTTTGGACCCGTGTACTTGCGCATGCCGGGCAAGCGCCGTAACCACCGAGCCACTGCTCCAGCTCTTGCTTCATTTTTTTAAAAGATAGAGCAGTGGGGTGGGGAGAAAGAGAGAATGAATAAATCAATTTTATTTATTTATTTTTTTAAATTTGGTTTTAGTTTTTCTGACACTTAATTGTACATGTGGTGCTGGGGCTCAAACCTGGGTTCCCGTGCATGCCAGGCAAGTGTTGTACCACTGAGCTGAGCCATGGCTCTAGCTCCAGCCTGGACAACTTAGTGACACCCTGTCTCAAAATAAAAAATGGGCTAGGGACCTATCTCACTGCTAGAGTTCCTCTGTAGCCAGGATATGGGTTCAATCCCCAATCCCAGAAAGAAATTAAAAAATAAAAATAAGATGAGGGTGGTGGAGTACAGCTGTAATCCCAGCTACTTGGGAGGCAGAGGCAGGAGGATTGCAAGTTGGAGGCCAGCCTTAGCAATTTAGCGAGACCCTGTCTCAAAAAATAAAAAGGATGGGATGTAAAGAGCCGCTGGTTTCAATCCTTAGAACCAAAAAAAGGCAATAAGATATGTCTGGTCTGGGCTTAGAATTCCCTTCCTTCCCAAACAGGGTCAGGACCTTTAGATTGGGCAGGTTACTAAGAGAAGATAGGGAGCTAATGTTAAGTGTCCCTTATCAGACCTTTATCTTAATGGTCCTTAACTCCACTTTAGATTGGAGCACTCAGGAAGTGGGCAGGAGGGTGGCATGGGAAGAGCATGGTTTTGCAGCTGGTTAGAACTGGGCTCGAATTCTGACCCTTTGGGAGTGCCTCTGTATAGTGGGGGGGATTTAGAGAGATCATCTGTGTGTCTGTCAGGTGGCCTTCAGGAAATGCCAGTTTGTCTCTGTGTTAAGTGGAAAAGCCGTTTCCCTGCCCCTGCTCCCTGGACAGGCAGAGACTCACTCCGCTACAATCCTGAGCTTGTATCGGTTGCAGGGCTTTCTTTAGCTTCTTCATGCACTCTGTGAGGTGGATGAGAGGCTGATTTATTTGTGCAAGGCCTGGAATCCAGGCCTCCTGATTCCCAGCCCTTCCTCTCCTAACTTCATGGTAGCTGCATCTCCGGCATCCATAAAATGGGAATAATCCTGCCTTGAAGGAATAAAAGAAAGGGCTTTGGAAAATCAGAATTATGCCCTGGCCGAAAGGGATTATTATGTCATTGTCTAGGAGCAAATGCTGGCCTGGAAACTCATTATGACATTTATTAATATTATTGTAGCTAATTCCACCTCGCACTACTGCCCATTCCCCTAGGGTACCGTGTGGGATGGGATCCTCCTCCCCTGCTCCAGGCACTCCCTGCCCCCCAGTATTTACCTTAGAACCGGCCTGGCCTGTCAGCTCTGCCCCCGCTTGGGTGGAGCTGGACACCAAGGGAAGGGAAGGGAAGGGGATTCCCCTTCTTTGGAGGTGGGGTGCGGGGCTTCCCTTCTTGTGGCAGGGAGGGGACTGAGGCTGTGGCCCCCTTTAACCATTAGCTTTATTAGACTTAAGACCACTAAATCATTTGGAGTGAGACCCAGGGTTGAACGTGGAATCTACCACTTCCTGGCTGGGTGACCTTGAGCAAGTCAGTCACTTTCTCTTGAGCCTCCTCGTGGTCCTTTGTAAAAAGGAAACTTCACTCATACCTTTGGGGTAGTAGAAGAGAAAGTGTTTAGTGTTTTGAGAATGGCCAAGTGCCTCTTCTACCTGAGAGGGCCTTATGCTTATCCCCCTCCCCTTTATTTTTCATTTATTTATTTATTTATTTTTTAAAGAGAGAGGGACAGTGAGAGAAACAGAGAAAGGGAGAAAGAACTTTATTTAGTTTTTCACATGGCCTTAGTTGCTCCAACACGTAGCTGTGTACGTGGTGCTGGGGTTTGAACCCGGGTCCTCGTGCTTGCCAGGCAAGTGCTGAAACTGCTGAGCCACCGCTCCAGCCCACCCCCTTTATTTTTTAATGGTTGTTTTTTTTTGTTTTTTGTTTTTTGTTTTTGTTTTTGTTTTTTAAGAAAGAGAATCAATTTTATTTACTTTTTCATCTGGCCTTTGTTTCTCCAACACTTAGTTGTGCATGTGGTGCTGGGGTTTGAACCCAGGTCCTCACATGTCAGGTAAGCACTCCAACCATTGAGCCACCGCTCCAGTCCCGTTCATGTCCTTTGGCTTGCCTCAGTTGGAATAAAATCCACAGGATGCTCTTAGTCTGTTCATAGTTTCCTCTAGAACATGTGATCTGAGGAAGCCCTGGCCCTTTCTTGGCTTCTTGGGTCCACCAGTGAAGTAAGGGGTTGGAAGTGATGGCCTTGAGCACTCTGCCTCTTCTTAACTGGAGAGCTGGCCTGGCACAGTGAAGACAGGAGCCCTGGTGGCGGGCAAGTTGGCCCAGAGGGTCCCAGCTCCAGAGCAAGGCCATCCGGACAGCTATTCCCTCCCCCTTCATTCCTCTCCCCTGAGTCAGGCTGGCCAGCTTGTGGGTGCGCCGCCCCAACCCTGAGCTCTGGAATGGGGCAGGTTGAGGCCTCACCCCTGGAGGATGTTGCCAAGACAGTGCGTACGAATGCGCACTGCGTGTGGTTGGTGGGGGTGGCGCTTGCTCTCCCTTTCCTCCCTGTCTGTAGGCTCAGGAAAACCCCTGGGTGGTGGGTACACCCACCTGTATTACCGTACTTGCAGCGTGCGCATGTTTGTGCAGTTGCCCTAGTGGATGAGGAAGGGGTGGTCTGGGTGTGCTTTGTGGCTGTGCTGGTAGGCTTCACCTGTGGAGGTGGTCCTGGTGCCACTTTCTGGAGGTGCGTACCCCCATGTCTCCTCATGGACTGGATCTGATCTCAGGAGCTTGCCTCGGTGCTCATTGGTGTGCCGGGTAGGATGTCTTCTCAGCTCTGGGAAGCCTCCTTATTCAGGCAGGTAGGGGATGGAGGCTGCCTGGTGAGCTTCCCTCAAGGAAGGCAGTAGCCCCAGGTGGCACCTCTGGCTTGTACTGATGCAGAAAAAGTCCTGGAAAAGGGAAAAGGGACTCTCTTAAGTGTGGTTTTGGGCAATGTCCTTCCTTTCTTTGGACGTCAAGTTTGTGAGGTACCTTCCTCCACCTGAGATTCAAGTTGCTGAGCCCCTCCCCAAGCAAGCACAGGTGTGTAGACCTGCCTGGGGTGGCTCAGAGGCTGCAGGCTCTGACCAGGCTGAGTGGGGAGGGGAAGGCGTGTTGCTGAGGCAACCAGATGTTATCAAGTGTGAGAGCCTTGGATCTGGCTGTGGAATTTGCAGCTGTGGCCCTGACTGACAGATGTGGGCCTGGGACCTCTAAGGGCTAACTAACATTCCCCCAGCTCCAGCTTAGCCAGAGCTCGGTTCTTTGTTTCCCTGCTGGCTGGGGGAAACTGAGGGTGATTGTCTGCTCAGTGAAAGGCTCCAGGTTTAGAGCCAGCCAGAGCTTGGGAAGTCACTTAGCTCTCCAAGCCTCGCGGAGTCACCATCAGTTACTAGGAGCTTGAAGTAACTGCCTTGAAGGGCTACCCTAAGATCCATAAAAACAGAGACAGAGATGGGCATGGTGGCGCACAGCTGTAGTCCCAGCTACTTGGGAGTCAGGAGGAGCATAAGTTCAAGGCCAGTTTGGGCAACTTAGCAAGAGTGTGTCTGAAAATAAAACTAGGAAAAGGGCTGGGAATGTAGCTCAGAGGAAGAACACTCCCGACTTCAGTCCTCATTATCCCCTACCACCCTAAAAATCCAAGGGACAGAGACAGAGTTTTGCTTTTCATCAGTACCTCAGTATCTGGCACCGTGCCTGGCAGAGATTAATCACCCAGCAAGTGTCGGTCTGCTGCTCTTTTCTGTTTGTGTAGGGCTGATAAGAGGCCCAGCTGGGTCTAGCCTAAGAAGGGGAGAATAGGGGAAGTGGGTAGTCAAGAAACCTCCAATTTGTAGGATAGGGGAGTTTCTGGATCCCTTTGGTGGCAAGGTCAGGTTTGTAGCTGGCATAGTAGACAGCATGGCTTTTGGATTCAGGTTGTTCTGGGTGAAAATGATGCTATCATTTATACAGCAAAGGACAGAGTTGGCAGCTTTATGATGTTTTCCCTGCTGGCCTCTATTTTTTCATCTGTAAAATGGGGATAAAGGTGCCTACTGCTTGGGATTGTTGTTTAGAGTTCAGTAATGAACTGATGTATACTATCCAGCTCCACAAATGTTTGTTCTCCAGAAGGTGAGGGCTTAGTCATGTACTTGAACAGTCTTAGAGGTCAGTGCCAGTGGCTCAGAAAATGTGGAAGGAGCTCCGGAGGGGTCTTGTAACTTGGGAGTCAGTGTGAATCCTTAGATCCCTAAGGACTCAGGGAGAGCTGCGGAGAGGGAGGGGTGTCCTTGGTGAGTTTGGGGTACAGCATGCTTATAGTACACAGAACCTGTCTTTCAGAGTCTCAGCTGCTCTGGAGTTTCCAGGAGGATCCTTTTTGTAACAGTATCTCTATCCAGCTGAAACCCTCATTGACCTCCCCAGCTGTTTGAATATAATCTGGATTCTGCTGAGGCCTAGGGGCCCCCCTTGACCTGACTTCTGCCTTCTTCTAATCTCATTGCCTGCCAGTTTCTCCCTTGCTCACTGTAGTTCAGCCGCACTGGCCTCCTTTCTTTTTCTGGAAATCCACTGTTCCTCCTCCAGGCCTTTTTACACTTGCCGTTGCCTGACCAGAAGGCTCTGCCCCCATGTCTGCCTTGGCTGACTCCTATCATTAGTCAGGTCTCAGTTCCAATGTCTTTTCCTTAGCTGTACCGCCTCCTGTTATAGCTCCTCAGATTTTTTATTTTTTTATTTTTTGGTAGTGGGGCTTAAACCCAGAGATGCTTTACCACTAAACTACCCCAGTTCTTTTTATTTTTATTTTATTTTATTTTTTGGTACCAAGGTCACTTAACCACTGAGCCACATCTCTCCAGCCCTTCCTTTTTATTTTTATTTTGAGACAGTTTCTCCCTTAGTTGCTTAAGTTGTTGAGGCTGCCTCAGCCTCCCGGGTCACTGGGATTACAGGTGTGTGCCACCACACCTGGTGCTTCTCAGTCTTTACTACCTAAAATTATATTGGCTTACCGCATTCATTTATTCATCAAGTATTTTCTGAACTCATGGGATGTGCCATGTACATCTGGGGATGTTCTAGTGAAAAAAGATACAGTTCTCTTTTAGCTGGAGCCCCAAATACTAGCTTAATATTTACTGACCAAATGAATGGACATGGCGATCTTGTGAAGAGGGGTTGTTGGCCTTGTTTTTGTATGCTGTCTTGACTTGTGTGTAGACGGAGGTGGATTTGAACCTGGACCTGACTTGCCTCCCAGTACCTCTCCTCTCTCCACCCCTCTCACATCCTGACTCTTACTGACTTTGCCTGTGGACTGTTTCCTTTGCTAATGTGTTTGCCCAGCCTGGTGATCCAGCAAAAATCACTGAGTCAGAGTGGGGCCAACAGGAAGAATCCTAGGCTCAGGGAGCAGGAGGTCTGTGTTAAATCCTGTATCTATTGTGTGACCTTGGAAGTTCTCTGCGCTGTTCTGGGCCTCTGCTGTCACATAGCCAAAGTGGGAAGAAAGTGTGGGATTGAACACACATGTGAGTGGTTGTTACTACCAGCCACTGTGGTCATCCCCCTGGCTTCCCAGTATGTACTGTGTCCTGGGCCAGACTGTGTGACCCCAGGGGCCTCTGCCCACAGCCTTGCCACCCCCACAGTCAACCTTGGGCTCTTGTCTGGCTGCTCCATGAGCTGAGCTGTTTCCAAAGGGAATTATCCCATAAGCCAGGAGGGCTCAGGGGTGGGCACCATGCCAGGTTTGGTCTGGTGGCCCCTACACCTACCATCTGGCAGCTTGGACCCTTCCCGTAGCTGACTCCTGAATGTTCAGACAGGACTTGGTGGCTGAGTTAGTGATCCCTGCAGGAAGTGAGTGCCTTCTGTCCCCCTAGTCATACCCTTCAGCAGAGCACCCACAGGCTTTGGGCCTCAGTTTCCTTCTCAAGTTTCTGCAACACTGCGTAGAGGGCGGGGTCAGCAGATGGGCGGGGCCCAGTGGTGAAGGTGGGGAAAGACCTGGAGCAGCCCCTCCCCCTCTTCTGCCTGGAGCCGGCGCTGAGCGGTGGATTGCGGGCAGGCGGCGAGCGGTGCTGTGTTGGGCTATGGTGAAGGCGCCATCGCCATAGGGTGCTGGGGTAGGTTAGGATAGGGATCTGTCCCCGAGTGGCGCCGGCAGTCATGGTGGTGTTCCTTGGCCGCCACCTCCCAGCACTTCTTGAGCTCTTTAAGAAGAAGGGTGAGTGGGTATGGCTGGGGGAGACGGGAAGGGATTCCCCCACAGCTCCCTTGGCCAGACCCTGTTGTAGATGGGGGCTCTAGGGCGGGGAAGAGTAATGGGGTGGGGGCTAGAAAGGAGGCTGGAACTCCCGCAGTGTGCCTTTGTCCAGCCGCGCGCTGCAGCCTTTGGGCCTGCTTGTGCTTATGCTGATGGACCCAAGTGTCTTCTGACCTTGAAGCCTGCCGCCCTCCGGCAGACTGGTTCGCTGCAGGGGCACCTGTACTTTGTTGGGTAGTTTCCATTCCAGTTTAGAGAGGGACAGCCCCCTCCGGCGTCATCCCAAAGATAGGGAGGTGGGGAGCAAGGGAGAAAAGTAGTGCCATGGAAATTGCTGGTGCCAAACCGTGGTTAGAGGCCTGGGGGGTGGAGGGAAGGACCGGACTCATTCTTTCTGCTAGGAGGTGAGCTTTCAGGCCTGGATTCAGACAGTAGGGGCCACAGCTTCTTGGACTTTCGGAAACCAGGGATCCTCAGTCTGAGTGTGATCCAGGAGTCCCTTCTTGGAACCCAGATTTAGTTCTGTCTCTGACTCCCATTGCTGGGTGACCCTAGGCAAGGCCTTTCCCGTTTGAGCCTGTTTCCCCGCTTGTAAAATCAGGGGATTGAGGGAGATATCCACTATCTGCTGGGTACTTCCTCGCTCTGACCTGGTAGGATTTGGTGGCTGTTCTGGGACAGGAGCTCTGGCTGTTGAAGAGTGGGCTAAGGAAGGGGAGTTGGCAGTTGTCTGAACTGGAGACCCTATTCTTGGGGTGTGGCCCTTTTTGGGGGCTTGTTTTGTTCCTGCCCCTTTACAAGGTACCGCCAAGGTCATGTGACCCTCCTTCCGCTTTTGCTTATGTTGTAGGTTTCATTTAAAGAGGGGCTGGGGCTGCAACGTGCTGACACAGCCCTCTATCCCCAGGATTAGAAGACCCGACCCTCTGTGGGCCGAGCCTGTAACAGGATCCTCTGTAATGGATTCCTGGCTCTGGGCACCAGGGGCCTGGGCCAGGGCCTCCATACCTGGGGCTGTTCCCCCAGGAAAGGCTGAACTACCTCAACTGGGGGTAGAAGGGCCTGGGTCCCTCTTTTCTAGTCCCCTGTCCATTTATCCATGAATGGGTAACCAAATGGGTGAGTAGGGATCCCAAGAGGTATATTCCTGGCCTGTCCTTCCCCCAGTTTTTTCTGGCAGTCTGGTTATTACCCCGCCAGCTCCTCCTCCTTCCTGGTTTCCCATGGTATCTTCTCCCCAGACCTGGGCCAAGGCACTTTATGGAAGGGTGGTTTGTTTTCCTTTAAAGTGGGGCTTGGAGTCTGGAGGTGAGAAATATATTAGCTATGGGCTATAGGTATACAGAGTTGTCTTGCCTGGGACTCTGAGTGACAGGTGGATACACAGTTGTGTGTATACTTAGATACTGTTTACATATGTACAGAATGGGAACTGTGGGTATCATATGGCTGTGTGGAGGTTGGGTTTGGGTACTTAATGCAGGTTCATACATGGGTGCTGTATGAAACTTGTGTGCATAGACAGTGGGCCTGTGTGCCCTGTGTGTGGCCATTTGCATGGTGTGAGTACTCAGATGTACGTACTCTTGGGCATAGTTTGTGTATGTATGTGGGGGCTGTGCATACTGAACATTTATCCCAGTACTGAGGGTTGTATGTCTGTCCTGGGGAAAGTGGGTGTTTGCATGTGTGTGTAGAAACTGTGTGCAGTCTGGGGTGCCTTTCTCGTGGTGTCTGTGCATTTTCAGGACCCATATGCCTTTGGGTCTCATTTTCCTTCCTCCTCCATCTGACCAGGCTCTGCCAAGGCTGAGAGTGACAAACGTCAGAGTGCAGGGCCTGGCCAGGGGCCAGGGTCTGTAGTGGATGAGCACCAGGACAATGTCTTCTTCCCAAGCGGGCGACCACCTCACCTGGAAGAGCTGCACACACAAGCCCAGGAGGGGCTCCGCTCCCAACAGCAGCAAGGTAGCCCTTCCCTCCCCATCTACTCTCTCATCTCCTGTGGTCAGGGGCCTATCTGAACACTCCCTTCTGGTGTCTTCCAGAAAAACAGAAACTGAACAAGGGTGGCTGGGACCATGGAGACACCCAGAGCATCCAGGTGAGCTCAGTCCTGACTGCTCTTTTCTCCCTTTTTTTTTTTAGACTTTTTTTTTTTGGCTGGGGTTTATTATTTGTTTTTTTGGAACTGGGGGTCGAACCCAGGACGTTGCGAATGCTGTGCAAGCGCTTTGCCACTGAGCTACATCCCAGCCCTCTTTTCTCCCTTTTTGATCAAGCATGGCTTTGCACCTTCTGGTCTGTTTTCTTCCTGTGTCTTGAAGGGCTAGGCTTGTTTCAGTGTGCTGGCTCTGTGTTGGGTGACACTGGGGGAGTCTGTTAATTAAAAGTTCCACTGGGGGGGGGGAGTTCCACTGGGGAGCCTTGAGGAGGCAGCCCACACAGGCCAGGGCCTAATCTCCTCCTTCCCCCAACAGTCCTCCCGGACTGGGCCGGATGAAGACAGTATCTCCTTCTGCAGCCAGACCACATCCTACACAGCTGAGAGCTCCACAGCAGAAGACGCGCTCTCCATCCGCTCAGAGATGATCCAGCGCAAAGGTGTCTGCTTGCCAGCTGGGATTCCTGGGTGGGGGAGAGGTGGTGGGCACCATCTTGTTTTAGCATCTTCAGCTTCCCTTTTTTTCCTCCTAGTCCAGTGTCTTCTCAAGCTCCGTGATTCAGTTAAATCAGGAGACAGTATCCTGTATCCTCTTGGAGATTCATAAGGCACATTAATCTTTTTTTTCTTTTTAGAAAGAGAATCAATCAACTTTTATTTTTTCATCTGGTTTATGTTATTCCAACACTCAGTTGTATAAGTGGTGCTGGGGTTTGAACCTGGGTTCTTGCACATGCCAGGCAAGCACTCTGTTGCTGAGCCACTACTCCAGCCCCTACATGAATCTTTGTGTGTGTGTGTGTGTGTGTATGTGGTGCTGGGAATTGAACCCAAGACTTTGAGTATACTGGGCAAGGGCTCTATCATTGCACCATTGAGCCACATCCCCAGCCCCAAGGGCATGAATCTGAACTGTAAAGTTAAGAGTTGAGGCTGGGTGCAGTGGTGTACCCCTCTAATCCCAGTGGCTTGGGAGGCAGAGGAAGGACAATTACAAGTTCAAAGCCAGCCTCAGTGATTTATCAAGGCCCTAAACAATTTAGCAAGATCCTGTCTCAAAATAAAAACAAAAAACGGGCTGGGGATGTGCTTTAGTAGTTAAGTGCCCTGGGTTCAATCCTCTGTACCAAAAAAAAAGTTGAGAAACTTGGGTTTGGATCTGGTGTTGCAACTGAGGTGCTGTGTGATCTTGGGCAGACCCTTAACTTCCCCAGACTTCTGTTAGATGTTTTATAAAAATCAAAAGAAGTAAGAGCACTTGACTTCCTGGAATTAATGCTGAGCATTTAGCATGTGGACATAATAATAGTATGCTCACAAAATAAGCATTCACTAAATGGAAATGATTGTTGTTGACTTAGCCTTCCAAAAGTCTTGCAGAAAAGAAGCCTCTAGTTTTGCCCACATCTGTTTGACTGCAGAAATTTTTTGCCCAGAGCTTATTATTAGTAGTCTACAAAAGTGTGTTCTGTGGGACCTGCGGAGTCCTGCTCCAATGGGTTTTCTCCCCTATATTGGCCCTTAGGCTCCACCTTCCGGCCACATGACTCTTTTCCCAAATCATCTGGAAGGTCAGGGCGTCGCCGCCGGGATCGTAGGAGCACCGTGCTGGGTCTGCCTCAGCATGTACAGAAGGAACTTGGTGAGTTCTGGGTTTAGGTGGGCAGTGGTAGTGAGTGGTGAGCCCAGCCAGGCCCTCTTTGCTGACTGCCACCTGCTTCTCCATTTTAGGCCTGCGGAATGAGCGTGAGGCACCAGGTACTCCTCGACCTCCTGGTCCGAGAGATGCTGTCCGAATTCCCACAGTGGATGGTCGCCCAGCTGGTGTAGCCTTAGGGACCGGGGTCCGGGTATCTCTGCAGGCGCTAGAGGCAGAGACAGAGGCTGATGCTGATACAGAGGACATGCTGCAGCGCCACATCGACCGGGTCTACCGGGATGATACCCTTGTTGGTCGGTCCACAGGGACCCGGCCCTCACCATTGACCCGACCCATGTCCCTAGCAGTGCCTGGACTGACAGGAGGGGCAGGGCCTCCAGAGCCCCTGAGCCCAGCCATGTCCATCTCACCCCAGGGCACCTATTTGTCGAAGCTGATCCCGCACGCTGTGCTGCCGCCCACTGTGGATGTGGTAGCCCTGGGCCACTGCAGCCTGCGTACACTGAGCCGCTGCAGCCTGCTGTCTGCCAGCCCAGCCTCCGTCCGCTCACTGGGCCGCTTCTCCTCAGTCTCCAGCCCCCAGTCCCGCAGCCGCCATCCTTCCTCCTCCAGTGACACCTGGAGCCATTCTCAGTCCTCTGAGACTGTCGTGTCTGATGGTTCCACCCTCTCCTCTAAGGGAGGTTCTGAGGGTCAGCCAGAGGGCTCTGTGGCCAGCAGTAGTGCAGCACCACCTCTGCAGGGAGGCAGCGGGAGGGGCTCCCCTAGTGGGGGCAGCACTGCTGAGGCCTCAGATACCCTCAGCATTCGGAGCAGTGGGCAGTTGTCTGGCCGGAGCGTTTCCCTGCGGAAGCTGAAACGGCCCCCTCCACCTCCTCGCCGGACCTACTCCCTCCATCAGCGGGGCTCAGCAGCACCCGATGGGCCCTTAGGGTTGCCACCCAAGCCTGAGCGGAAGCAGCAGCCACAGCTGCCCAGGCCACCCACCACTGGTGGGTCAGAAGGGGTGGGGGCAGCGCCTTGTCTATCCAACTCATCAGGTAGTAGTAGCTGGGTGCCTGGCTTGTCACCTGGTGGCAGCCGGCACCCACCACGCTCCCCAGAACGGACACTTTCACCCTCCAGTGGATACTCAAGCCAAAGTGGTACCCCGACCCTACCTCCCAAGGGTCTGGCAGCTGCCCCTGCTTCCCCAGGCAAGGCCCAGCTGCCTAAACCAGAGAGGGCCTCTGTCTCCTCTTCCCTCACATCTCTGTGTTCCTCCTCCTCTGATCCTACCCCCTCAGACCGCTCTGGTCTGTACATGTCGATCCCCCTGAATGACAGATTTGTCATACCTCCTCACCCCAAGGTGCCTGCCCCCTTCTCTCCACCTCCTTCTAAGCCCAAGAGCCTTAAACAAGCTGCCCCTGCTCTGGGTCCTAGGTCTGTCTCTACCATCGATACTAGTCCTGAGTCCCCACCCACTCCCCAGACATCTGTGGTCCCAGTCCAGGAGTCTCCCGTTGTCTCCAAAGATCAGTCACCCCCACCATCCCCACCCCCATCTTATCATCCACCCCCACCCCCCACTAAAAAGCTAGAGGCAGTTGAGGAAGCCCCGTCTGCCCTGGAGACTGCTGAGCCCCTCCCAGACTCCAGCTGGCCCCCACCCCCACCTCCTGCACCCGAGGAGCAGGACCTGTCCATGGCCGACTTCCCCCCACCTGAGGAGGCCTTTTTCTCTGTGGCTAGCCCTGAGTCAGCAGGTCCACCTGAGCCGGTCAGCTCCCTGGCTGCTTCCCAGAGCCAGCCCCAGGGAACCCCAGACCCTCCTCCAGCCCCACCAGCCCCACCTCCAGCTAGTTCTGTCTCAGAGCTGGCCAAGCTCCCTCAGAAGGAGCCAGTGGGCAGCAAGAGCAGTGGGACTTCCAGGGACGAAGCTGGCGTGCCCCTGGTCACCCCCTCACTCCTGCAGATGGTGCGGCTGCGTTCCGTGGCTGCTCCCACAGGTGCTCCAACCCTAGCATCGGGGCTGTCACCCCCCCAGAAGCCTCTGCGCAGGGCCTTGTCAGGGCGGGCCAGTCCTGTGCCTGCCTCTTCAGGGCTCCATGCTGCTGTCCTACTCAAGGCCTCCAGCCTGGCTGCCAGTGAGGGACTTGGGAGTGCCCAGCCCAATGGACCACCTGAGGCACAGCCACGGTCTCCTCAGTCTCCTGTCTCCACAGCCAGCTTCATCTTCTCCAAGGGCACTAAGAAGCTGCAGTTTGAGAGGCCAGTGTCTCCTGAGGCCCAGGCTGACCTCCAGCGGAATCTGGTAGCTGAACTTCGGAGCATTTCAGAACAGCGGCCACCCCAGTCCCTGAAGAAGCCACCAAAGGCTCCCCCACCTGTGGCCCGCAAGCCCTCTGTGGGAGTCCCCGTACCTGGTTCCCCCAGTTTTTCTCGCACTGAGCCCATAACTGCTCCTCCTACCAACGGGCTCCCTCATGCTGAGGACAGGACTAAGGGGGAGCTGGCAGGGAATGGAGGTGTTGTGCAGCTGGTGGGCCCAGAGGAGAAGATGGGTCCTCCAGACTCAGGTACAGTGGGGCAGTGGTGGGTGTGGTAGGGTATAAGTATCTGAAGTTCTACCATTGGGCATTTGCTTTTGGATACTGAGACTGCTGGTTTTTATAACAGAAGGGAAAAAACCGGCTTTAGGTTAGTGAATTGTCATTCATTCCCAGTGAACCACAGGGAAAGGAGCTTGGGGGTGAGGCTTTGGCATCAGACCTACCAACTGTATTCTAACTTTGTTATTTTGTCCCTCATCCTGTTGCTGTTTAGTGTGGGGTATTGACGCATACTTCATGATATGAGTAAAGTTTCCTGCTGCTGCCACTGGTATCAGTGAAGTGAGGAGTTAGGGAAAGTTTGGGTGAAAATGTACTCAGGCTCTTAGTGCCAGAACCCAGCTGGGAGGCCCCTTGCTAAGTGTTCCTTTTTTCCCCACAGACCCACAGAAAGAACTGGTCTGACCACACACTGGCACTGCTGACCCATCCCAGGAATACAATCTCTCAGGGACCTGAGCAGCTCCAAGGACGAGAGGACAGCAGACACAACCTAAGAGAGGACGCCTGCCGCCTTAACCTCCTCGACCTTCTATATTTATGCAAGCCTGGTGTTGCCCCGTCCTCCAGATCACCCCGCTCTGCCTTTCCCACAAAAGGACTTGCCTCCAGCAGCTGCTGCTTCAGCCTTGGCCTTAGCCTCATCTTAAAGGAGGTAGCTGGTGGGAGTGGGTGGCTGCGCCCCCTGTTGGCCCTGAGGCCACATAGGTGGGAGCAGAACGCTTCCTGTTTTTTTCTCCCCATGTCCAAATCATGCACATGCTGTGTAGTCCAGAATCAAAGCACTTTCGTGAAGTGGCTGTATGTCCATCCTCCAGGGCTTGTGAAGCCACATTCCAAGGGCCTGTTTACATGGTGGCAGCATCAATCCCTGGGAGCCAGCCCATAGCTGGGACCAGTCTGTCCCCTTCTCCCCAATCTCGTTTGTTCCTTTTCTTAGTTTTGGAGGTGGGCAAATCACATTCCCACAGGCTTCTCCAGGCTGAGGGCAGGAATCGGGCTGTGGAATTCCAAAGCACAAATGGTGCAGTGGAGGGTAGCCTTCCTGTGCCTCAGTTTACCACCAACCTCCTGCCTTCCAGCTCTGCCAGGTGCTCCATTTCAGGGGATAAGAAGTAGGGCACTCGCAGGTTCTAATGGGTATGGGGAGGTCTGCAGGCTCTCTGTCCTCAGAAAGTAACAGTAGCAGGTCATCTCAGCAGGTCTTTGGCATGCCAAGACTCTGCCCCTTGTTTCATCTGACCCAGCAGGCACAGCTTCAGAGGCAGGGCCCATGGACTGTGTTGTGTCTCTTTCAGCTTCACACGGAGTAATGAGGAGGAAGGAGGGGAGATCTGGCAGCAGGAGTTTATTTGGGCAGCAGCCCAGATCTGGCCCTTGCACTTTATTTTCTGACTTTCTCTTTACTCTTTGGTGCATGTTCTTTCTGCAGCTGCCTTTCAGCACAGGTGGTTCCACTGGGGGAACTGACATTGAGTGGCAAGGATGAGAAGCCAGAGGTGCAGTTTTACTCCAAACCCTTCCCTAGTCAATGAGAGACCCGGGTGGCTCTTCCCAGATGTCCGTCTCTGCTAATGGTCTCTCCTCCAGCAGTAATGACCTTTCTATTTTTAGCCTGTATGACCTATCTAGGTAAGGTGGCTTTCTCATTGGTCCCCTTGGCTCCACAGGGGTGGCCCTAGTGCCTCCCTCCACAGCAGTGTGGCTGCCACTGAGGGCCACCCCTTCTTGATTCTTTTTCCTCAGCAGTGACTCACACTTAAGCCTGGCAAGGAACCGTACTTTTACCTTCACCGCCACCACAGAGACAGTGACACACTGTCTCCTGCCACCTACCCCCTAGGGACATAGGGGCATGTGTGGGCCTGGGTTCCTCTGGCCTGCTCCAGGGTTTCTTTAGTTTGCCACTATTGTCTTCGCCCTGTATCTATAAATCACCATCTTTCCCCTGCCTTGTGGGTAATGGGGAACCGATGCTTGTATACTTTGCACCTGCCCAGTGAGTGGGAGAAGGGTAATCAGTAAGTACTGTTCTGCCTGGAGCTTCTGATCCACCCCACACCAGGACCAGAACTCAGGAGCTGTCAAAGCCCCATGAAACCAGGCCTTGGTGTAGCCCAGAAACTGCTGGAGTGGGATGGGAGCCCCACTTCTTTCCTCTCATGTTACTGGAGCTCTTTTCTTCAGTTGGGATCTTCTGAGCTTATTCCCCCACCTGGTGGGCCAGAGCACAAAGGAGAGGGGGGGACCTAGAAGAGGCAATTCTTCCTTGTTCTCTGGGGTAAATGAGCTTAACCTAGTGTAAATGGAGAGACCAAAAGCCTCTGATTTTTAATTTGCATAAAAATGTTAGAAGAGAGAAGTATATATATATATATATATATTTCTTTAAATTTTTGAGTCTTTGATATGTCTATACAAACAATCCATTCCCTCTGCCCTGACACTTGAGGGATGAAAAAGCTGTTTCATTTAAAGGTGTTAATTAATTAATTAAACGATTGAAACTTGGCTGTGACTTCTGCTTCCCCATCCCCATATCAAATGGGTAATATGTCCTCAATGGCTAATACTGGTGGTGACAACAAGTCATCTAATGAACCACAAAAGGATTTGGCTGCTGCTGCTTAATGGCGGGGTTGGGGGGCATGGCAGTGGTCTGGGTCCACATTTAGAAGGGAAAATGTTCTGCCTGCTGTAAGCACTGGACTCAAGAGTGGGCCTCTTCTGCTTAGCACCACCAAAGGGAAAGTCAAGGTGTCTGCCATCTGCCAGTCCCTACATCTGTCCCATTACAGTGATACAAGTCCAAGATACAAGCAATCCCAGGCTGGAAAGGGGGCCCAGCTGCTGCTTAGCGCTCACATCCTCTCCTGAGATGGGCTAGCCTGCAGGCAGTCCCCATCCAGACACACTTGTTCAGACGTTTTATTTGATTTTAACAGTGATGGTTAGTGATCGAATTGATACCTTACAGAGAAGCGACCTCACCCACTCTGAAGAAGAAACACCATGCCATCCACACTGGCTAACAACACAGCTGGTTTAGGGATGGTCCCATCCTGGTGGAGCAAGGAAATTCCAGGAGCTCTGGGGCAGGCCCTGTGCCCCCTGCCCCAGTACCAAACCCCAGGGTAGGCAGGTGGTGTGAAAGCTGCCAACCACTAGGTTCTCTGCTTTTCCTTCTCTTTCCTTTTCAAAGCCTACAATTTCCTGAAGGGGAAAAAGCTGTAATTAGCTGTCCGGGCACTAGATTATTCCATCTAGAGGCACAGCTGTTGGGATAACTCCAAGAAAACCTGGGAACCAATATTTTTCCAATTATAAGGATTATGGCATGAACTTTAGTATTGAAACCAGTATTCTTACATCAGTTGCCAAGAGAAGCCAGAAGGCCAGGTTCTCTGCTGCTACCTAGCCCTGCATACCACTTGGGGGCAGGCGGGTGTTTTAATCTCACTGTAGCCAGTCAGGATGATCCCAGATTCTGGGGAGGTATGCTGTTCCTTACCCAGTTTTGCATCTAAGAAAGTCCCAGACTTGCTGTTTCAATGTCTGGAGTGAGCAAACAGGTAACAGATGGAGGGAACTGAGACAGCAGAAGACTCTGGACGGTGGACGGAAGGAAGATGCCGGGCTGGCTAGCTGATGTTCCCCCCTTTCAGGGTTTTACAGGAGATGTATCCCAGCTTGGTCATGAAGTTGGTTTGCTTCCACTGTGCAATGCACGCATCAGAAATTCTAAAGTCAGCCTGGATGAGACAGAAAAACAAACAAAACCCTGTATGTAAATAAATAAAACAATGGTGGTAGGGATAACAAGGTAACTCACACTACTAATAGTGTTACCTAGTTCAGCTCTTCTTTTCCTTTTTTGGTAGCAGGGACTGAACTCAGGGGCCCTTAACCACTGAGCCACATCCCCAGCCCCTTTTTTTTAAAGAGAGAGAAGGATAGAGAGAATCAGTTTTATTTATCTTTTCATCTGGGCTTCATTTCTCCGACACTTAGTTGTGTATGTGGTTGCTGGGGTTTGAACCTGGATCCTTGCACCTGCCAGGTAAGCACTCTACCCCTGAGCCACCACTCCAGCCCCCTGCCTATCCTGCTTTTATTTTTGAGACAAGGTGTCAATAAGTTGCATAGGGCCTTGCTAAATTGCTGAGGCTGGCTTTGAACTTGAGATCCTTCTGCCTCAGCCTCCTGAACTGGTGGGATAACAAGTGTATGC